>CAOLHI010002476.1:0-255472 GCA_948474755.1 Ctenosaura bakeri | reverse complement strand
GTTTTCCATCCTTTCTTCCCCTGCACTCTACCCTATATTGTTTAGCTTGGTACGTCAGCCCGGTGGAGGGGTGAAGAAGACCACAAAAAGGAGAAGGAGGTGTAAATTTTTTAAAGGTAACTTATCTTGGGATCCAACTGACATTTTATATTTCTACATCAGAGCTGGGAACAATACGATACTCTAGATGTTGTTGGATTCCTCATCATTGTCTATGGTGCTGGTGATTTGCAGTCCAAAAACATATAGAGGCTGCATGATTACCAGTGGATTCTGCGTTGATAATACCCATCTCCTTTTCTTGCCATCCACTGATAATCTCACTAGTGAACTGGGACAATACTTTGGCAATGTTATTTTTTTGGACTACAGCTCCTAGAACTCTCTCATCTGGGAGTTGTAGTACAAAGTATAACTTTCCCACACTCTGGATGAGATGCTTTTTTAGTACAGTTGGCAAAATATATTTTCGTTTTGTGTTTTATTTGCTAAAAGAATATTCCATGGTCAATTTTATAATTGGCTTTAGTAAGATACGGTCTTAATCTAATGAAAGCTTTATGTGGACCAAAAGATTTGGGAACCACAGCTGAACATGTAGACAAATTTGTGCCATCGTTCTTGAACTGGTTAAATCTGAAAGGCTGCTGAGAGCTTGCTGCTATTCTGAGTCTGGTTAGGCAAATATATTATGTGCCAAAGTTCATTCATCATTTCCCCCCTATATAACATCTAAGTGTTTCTTAATTATACTAATGTTTTCCCTTTTGCTGACTTTGACTTTGGGGTCATTCCACATGTCAGTTACCGCTTCTGTAATAGAGTGATTCTTGACAGTTTCTTGTATCTCATGGTGCTTTCTTTCCCATTTGAGCCTTATCTCCCCTGATGGAATGAAAATTGCAACTTTGGATGACATTGCCCATTAGGATTTTATATACCTCAATTAATAAGCTCTTAAAGTCATCACTTTCTCTACTGCCCTCTGCCTCCCCCTAATGTGTATAAACAAAACATCTGTTGTTAGCAGAAGATTGCAGAGATTCATGTTTTCATTTTACAATCCTTCCTCCGCTTTCATTTCCTTGTAGCCATTAACAGGATAGTATCTCAAGGGAAACAGAAAACAGCCCACTGTCTAGATTGTAGAAAAATGACAGAGGAAACTGTAAGCAGGAATGCCAAACTAGCTGGAGGACAGGGACAGGGGAAGGGATAAAAAGATGAGGAAAAGGATAATCAGAGTGCAAGAATATGGAAAAGCAAATACACATAGATATATAGATTTAGGAATGCACTGGCACTGTTGATTTAAGTGCAGCAGTGACTGATGTCCCCTGGGGCTAGTGCGGCAGAGAACAAAGCCACCAAGAATAAGCCAAGGCCCTTTCCACACCCTGCCTTTGTCCTGGTGACATCCAGTGACGGTGGCAGCAGCAGCTCTTCTGGGAGAGAAGCATGATGGAGTGGTCCCCTCCACACTGGCTGGATTCCAGGATCCAGGAAATATGATAGCCATGCCTCTTCCTGCCACAGTGCAGCCAGGTACTGTCCATGGCTACACTGGGGCAGGAAACACAGACATTGCACTTCAAGGGACTCTACAGCTAAGGTAAATGTGGTTGCACGGTGGGAGGGCTGTGCAATTGCTAGTCATTGATGGGGAAAACCCATTAACGATTTGTGGCATGCCTAGGGATAGGAGAAGAGCAGGGCTGGAACGATATCATGCATAAGCGTTGTCCCGGTCTTGTCCTTCTCCCATCTCCATGGCAGGTTGGGTGGGCTGAGCAGAAAGAGAGCCCAAGGGGCCACTAGAAGTGAAGGCCAGTGCATTGAATTAGCTACTGAACTTGCTGCCTTGCAAAGCCTAAGATCCTCCTCTGAAAACAACAACAACAACACTTTGCAGATGCAGTCCCTATCGGTCTGGTCCAATGGGTGGGGAAACACTCTGGAAATGACTGTAGGGGTAACTGAGTTCAGAAAGAGAGGAAGAACTGGAGGAGAGCTGCATTGTTGAGGGTTAAGGAGTAAGCCCTTTCCAACTTGAATGAGGCAGTAGTATTTTAACTTATGTACTTTTGTTTCTGTTGTATGTTTGAAGTTGTTTCTGACTTATGGTGACCCTATCATGTGGTTTTCTTGGCAAGATATGTTCAGAGTGGGTTTGCCTTTGCCTTCCCCTGGGGTTGAGAGAGTGTGATTTACTCAAAGTCAGAGAGCAAAAGGATAAAATCTTTCTATATTTCTATACTGCACTTGCAGTTATTTTGTTTGTTTTTTAACTTAGGGCTTTAAGGTTGCATCTGAATGTTGCGGTTGTAGTGAACAGCAAGGCAGAAGCACCACGCAATCATGCCTTGCACTGGCACCTCATTGAATACACGGATCTTTGGGGACAGTATATATATGTTAAATTTAATATATACAGTGTCCCAATTCTGTACCGCTGTCTGGGTTCTATGGGACAACTATAACTGAATATTGCAAATGCAATCACAATTTTAAGTTCCAATATATATTTTAGTAACAATACAACAAATTAGATAGCAAGATGGATTCCCAAAGTTTATATAATGCAGAAGTGAACAACAGGAATTGAAGTATGTAGGTGTGACCTATCTCCCATCCTAGTGGTTTTGCAAAAGGACAAGCAGGTTAGTGAGAAGAAAGTTTACTCTCCAAGTCTATTCCCAGCTGCAGATCCTTTGTCAGCATTGAACTATCACACTAAAGTGAAACTATCTAGCTGGGCCTACTAAATGCAGATTAATCATCTCTGTGTCACTGGGCAGGGGTTAACATTTGGCCATGATGCTAACAGCTCTAAAACCTACCTACCTATTGGCAGAGTCTATGATAAAAATAATAATAATGAAACTCTCACTCTCAAAGCAAGAAATTCCTTTTTTTCCAATCTGAACTCAAGATGTCCATTCCCTAGAAGCAAGAGGCTCATGTAGACTAAACAGATTAAGGGCCTCGGCTCCATCTTGTGTTTTTTTAAAATTTATTCTTTATTCAAGAATATTATAATCACACTCTCACTATATTTACAATCATTCATCTCAATCTACTCAAAATTTATACATTCACTTCCTCCATGATTTGCAACTATTAATCACATTCCTTGCTTGAGATAAGAAGACTCTCTAAAGCAAGCAAACACCTACGTTCCTGTTAGTTGAACTTCACATGCTATCTGAAAATGACAAACAGTTTGGGACAGTTTATAAATGTAGATAGATGCTAGACAGAGAGGATGAGTTTTGAACTAAGTGTTAATTGTTTTCTGAAAGTTTACATGAGGAAAACCACCTGTTTGGTGGATATAAGGTGGGCACTAAGAAAGATGTTTTGTCTCAGCAAACACATTTTCAAACTTTTGTCCTATTTCTGCTACAGAAATAAACCTTGCCTTTTCTTAACTCCTTGCTCACATTGCATTGTTAATTTAGACTAGGCTGCTGGGCAATGGATCTCATCTTATGACAGAGGCCATGCCCGCTACAGATAATAAACTTCATAATCCATTTAGTTCAATATTGATAGTATCATATTACTTTGTCCATTTCTGTTAACTTAAAGTTCATTTATATACAAATATAGATTGAATAATAACTCATTATTAGAGGGGTATTTTCTTTATTAATATAGAGTAGGGATTTTTAAAAATGAACTTAATAATATTTAATGAAGACTTATTTATTCTCAGGTTTTTTTTAACCAGTTTGGCATATACATAGCCCATTTTTATGTAATTTGATATTGCAACAATCTTTTAAAACCCACAAAGAAAAGAAAAGAAACAGTTCAGCCCATGAGCACTTAGTCAACCTGGAAAGTGCTCCCCAGTCCCATGCCAGTGGACCAGCCTGGATTTAAATACATCTTGTACCCTCCTGCTGCTTGGGAAGGGCGCCCAGACATTGACACCACCCCTGTCCAAGTGGTAATGGCAAACTAGGATGAACAAGCCTGTGATACAATGTGAGAAGTGCAGGGTTAGAACCTAAATAAAGTTACTTCCCAAAATTATACTCAACACCCTCACCTATTCAATGTCCTCCAACATTTCACAGATCACCACCATCATCACCATTTGTTTACCGTGCAAGCCAAGGATAGTAACAACTAGCTTAAAATGTACAAAACATTTAAGACACACACACACACACACACACAAAACAAGTGGCACCCAATGATTTTACAAACATTAACATTACAGTGTGGTCAAAATGGCAAAAGTTATTAAAGAGGAAGAAAACTCAAGCTAGGAAAGGCTGCAAGAGTTTCCTTTTTCCTGAGCCTACCGGGAAAGGCAAGATTCTGCCCCATTTCTCCTCTCTCTCTCCAGTGAATTAACTGTGAGCTACTTTTGCATTTTAAACTCAGGCCCTTTTTGCATGGCATTTTCCATGCGAAAGGGCCCTTCAAGTGGTGTGCAAATGTGAGGAGCAGTCCACACAATGCACTCACATTTGCGCGATGATCCAGGGTCTGGCAGGGACCGCTCATGTATTTTTTCCTTTTCCGCTTTAAGCCAAAAATGGTGCACGGTCGCGCATCGCTCTGGGGCCCTATGCGGTGAGGCTCTTGTGTGAGCAGGCAGCTCGTGTGGAGCCGAAGGACCCCGGACGCGACAGCCTCTCACCAGAGGTTGCTTGCGCAAGCACTGCACCCCAGTGCCGAGAATAGGTGAGTTGTGGAAAGGGCCTCAGTTTGCAGCAACAGAAGTAAGCTGAGGACAAAGGGAGAAGTGGGAGGAGGAGAGAGAAATGGGGATATTTTAAAAGAAGCAGAAAAAGTAAGATAACAAAGGTAAAATTGAGACTGTCCCTGCCAAATTGGGTCAGTTGGAGGGTATGGTATAAATTTTAACATCATTCTGGATACTTCATATATCATCTTCATCTGTATATACTTGAACACAAATTGAAGCTATCTAGAGATGCTTTTCTCCATATTCCCCAACCATCAGATACATAGGCCATTTCCGCACGACCAGCCCCTCCTGGAACTGCAAACCCCAGGATTCCATAGGAGGTTGAAAGTGGAATCATCGCGCTAGGAGAGTGTCATGCGGAAATGTTCATAGAAAGGACCACCTTTGCTATTGGTTTTGGATGTTATGAAGGAACAGAAAAGTGATAATTATTTCACTTACATTAATTCTATTTTTATTGCCTGGGAGGGGTGCCTCTGGAATTTCCTTCTTTAGATTCCAAAAAGTTTTACCAACCTTGGGTATTTTGGATATTTTGACTTGATGGGCAGAGAGTGTAGGGCTGCTATTTGCCACTCCACCATAGTTAGGCAAATGTCTGGCCATGCTTAAAGATGGAAAAGATGATTATGTAGGACAGAATCTTCTTAGTACAGAGTTACCTTGTTGGACTACAATTTCCCCATACCCTTAGCCAGAATGACCAGCTGTCTGAGGGATTCTGAGAGTCATAGTCCAAAAAAATGTATTTTCTAACATCAGTGCAATGGTGACTCTGAGACTGTAGAGTTCCTGACTTCTTTTTTCCCATTTACTTTTAGACTTTGGAGGAAATTAATTTTCTTTCAGAGGGTTCAATAAAACCCAAATTCATTGCTAGGGTTGTTGCTTTTTTCAACTGCAAATTGTTTTCTTGCCGTTTTGGCTTTATTGTCCCAATCTGTTCTGCCATATTTGTTGCCATTGTTTGTCATTTCTATATGCTAACCTGGACACATTGAGGTTTAAAGGCAGGATAAAAATAAAGAGTGAGTAAATGAATGTTCACCAAATACATAAACATTAGCCAATCATCTCAGTATAGCTTATTTCAGTGTTTGATATCTGACAGCTAGCATGATTGGATGGTTGATGTTTCGTTTTTTAAAAATACTTATATACGTGTATGATAGATGGTATACCACAGCGTTAGTATTTGACAGTCGAGAATATATGACATTTCATACTTGATGTCTGCCCAAATCAGCCCAATCAAAAGCTGTCAGACAAGTTTCACCACTTGAATTCCAAAGTTTGAGGTGTAATTTCACATTCAAATTACAAATTCAAATGTCATCTCCAAGCCTTAAGGTTAATCATTAGTGCTCATCTAGAGTATACCCATGAAGCAATGAGATTTACATAAGTGCTGACTTATCATTCAGTAGTTGCTTCAGTGGGTCTACTCTAGCTGAGATTAGCAATTGGATTTAGGCCCAAAATTTCCACACTGAAACATGGAATTTTACAATCTGAAATGTCAACAAATTGAGCAAATTGTTTTTAGCTCTACTTCACTTTAATCCATGAAGCTTTGGGAGATACAGACTGTTTAGCCTTTCAATGTCTTTCTCCACTCAAATACATTGTGGCTACAGCAAGGCAATAGTCAGCTGGCTTGCCAAAAGAAAAAAAAAGTTGCTCCACTTTGTGATAAAAACATGGGACTTCATATATCTCAGCCTTTCCCAACCTTGGGAAGATGGATGCTGTTAAAGTCCTCATCATCCCTGACCATTGGTCATTTGGGCTAGAGATGATGGGATTTGTACTTCTGTTCAGGAGATCCTCAGTTTGTAGATGTTCATATACACAGGGTATCTTATGAAACTGCCATTAAGGAGTGTAAGCATTCCTAATATTTTCAGAATGTTCAGAGTATTCTTAGAATGCTGAAAAGTTCAGAATGGCAGCTGATTTAATAATTAGTTGTGCTATAGTGATAAACAGTGCAGTGTTCTGAATTCTATGAATCCAATTTGCATTTTCTTTATACCAACATGAAGAACATTAACCAGGAAATATTTAAGCATGCTGCTCTATACTTGCACAAACAGCAATTGAAACCAGTTACCATGTATGACTTCATATCAGATCATTGGAGCCTCTGGTAGTATTAACAGGACACCTTGTGATCATTAGGTATCAGTGACCTGGCTCAGTCCTATAGAAACAAAGGAATTATGTGTGGCTTGCAGAACTGTCCACCTGTACCCCAACAATAACCTGATTAACATACAAAAAAAAAAAATACAATCAGATCCAAAGAACTCAAAAACATGTTCTTTTCAATTAGTTACAAAATGAGCCAGGATTTGAATGTTGAGAACATTTAACAAAGTCCTTATATCTTAATCTGATATTCATAACATAACCTTAATATGTTAAGTTTCAGGATTTTATTAGTGATAGCACTATTTTAGCCTTGTTCAGTCAGTTACTGGAATGAGTGGAATGCTTAGTGGGTGCTGGGGATGTGGGCATGCACCCCAAAAAGATGTTTCCACATACCCAAAAATAGACTAAAGTAAAAGTCTGCAGAGGGCTTTGCAAGAGTTTTCAGCTGAACATAAGAGCTTTAGCAGAGTTTAGCAGTGACCTCAGCAAAAGTTCTGTAACCATGTTCAGGACATACCTGTACACCCATGTTTGCACCACCCATTTAGTCTTTCTGGCGTGGCCAGATCAGAACTGTACCCTGAGATTCTAGATTCATAGGCTGAGATCTAGGGATGACCCCTTATGGTGTCACACAGTGAGCTGGCCGTGGTGATATTACAAGAGGTAGCCCTGAGATGTCATTAAGCATCAACCACAGTCATGCAGAGAGAAGATCATTCAAATAAAAAAACACAATTGAATGTAGCAAATTAGGACTACACAAACAGCTTGTCATGGAACAACTCTTTCCCTGAGATTCTTCCCCTTTTCCCAGAGTGCTGGAAGGGAGGGGTCCAGGCCCTGAAATCTGGAAACCCTAAGGCCTTCACTTGTTCAGGTGAATGCTGACAGGCTAATATAGCTTTCTTACTTCACTATATGAGATAACATTATTCCTGAAATAGAGGCACAAGTCCACATTGTGGTTTTCTCTACCACAATAGAGCCACTAACTTCCTTTTCGCCACTATTATAGCTCTCACTCTTGGAAAATGACCTCTGCTCTTCTCAAAGGGGGCTGCCTCCTAGTTTGAGAACGACTGCCTTTCATTTCCTGGTTAAAGAATTACACAATGACTCTGGACTGAAAACTCTGACTGCATTCTGAGTCACAGAGGGAGAGGGAGAAAGATCATGAGATCTTTGCTAATCTAAGCCTAAACAAGGACTGCACGGAAGTAGCTGGACTCTGAGCAAAAGATGGACTCCCAGTTACTGTTCTGTGTTGACTTAACTGGGGGCAGCCATGCTCCATGGAAATGTGAGTCACTGGGTGTATTTTGATTAGAATGTGACCTCAGAAGGACTTTGAAACAGTGGCCTATCTCCCACCTATACTTACCCACAAGGGGCAGCACCATGCTCACTCACAAGAATAACAGCACTGAGAGCAGAGTTTTCCAAGTGCCTGAATCTCTTACTATAATCCTTTCAACTATTTAGTCAACACTGTTGCTATGGTCCAGATAGGGGCAGGGCTGAGAGTCGAGAGGCTTGTGCAGAAAATACACAGCACAGATTTTGTTTCAAACCAGAGACTTTTTTATTCCAACACATAAATCACAAACCATTCAGGCTCTCTTTATAGGTGTATAGAATATTGCACTCTTAGCCATTACACTACGGCCATTTCTGCACTAGATTGTTATAGTGCTATTATTCCACTTTCAATATCCTATGGAATCCTGTGGTTGAGGCCCCTCCCTAAACTGCAAACCCCAGGATTCTATGGGACATTAAAGTGGAATAATAGCACTATAACAGTCTAATGTGGAAATGACCTACATTCACTTTGACAGGTATTGATTTCCCTTGCTACATAGAACTTCCTACCCAGTAAGCAGCATTCCCCACAAATCTATCTGTTCTTTTTATATGGTACCTTATTCCCAGTTAAGAACCCAAGATATCTTTGTCTATGAAATGAAAATATAGCTAAAAAGTAATTAGTTATAACATCAAAAAACGCTATTAATTAGTTATCACATAAGTAAAACTATCACATAGACCTATGTGCCAGGCAGACTTCCCATGTTCATGCTTTGGTTATTGAATTGACCACTTTTGCTAGTTTATACAGTTTGTAATTTCTGGGACAGAGAGGTCTCCGATTTCAGAGGAACTTAGAACAAGAGGGCAAAACGCTAGTAAGATTGACAAAATTCCTCTACCCTCCCTCCTGCCAACTCAACAGTGGTTTCTGTTGTGTTAAATTGCAGGAAATTGCCAAGAAAAGTTTCATTTCCAGAAGCTTGAAGATTTCACTGTGCCACTAGAACTTCAGTTTCATTCAGCCCACTCCAGAGATGAGTGATGGCAGTGACTTTCCCATTTGCTATTGCAGCCTATTTGTCTGGCTGGGTTAAAATCAGTCTTGAGCCAAAGTGATCATGTCCACTCTTAGCCAGAGTGTGCAAGAAAGAAAATAATTTCCAGAGATATCAGGGAAGGTGGTGACTATCCGCTGTCAGTTGCTTTAAGTCCAAAGCATGGAAAAATTACTAACTGGGACTACAACATCCAGAATTCCCCTACCAACATGGGCAAAAGTAGTCCCCCAAAGTAACTGCTCCAGGTTCTGCTTTAATCCAACTAACTAATGGTCTTGTTGATGGGGGGAGGGGGATTCTGGAAGTTGTAATCCTCAAAAGTAACTTTTCCAAGTTCTGTTTAAAGCTAATAACATGTTGCTCCATTTTCCTGATGAACATACATATTCAGCTGAATATTTTTGGAAGACAGTGAGTGTTGTGTTAGAAAAGCTTCTCTGTAATTCAGGGCAGGTTCTCAGCTAGTGGGTAAGACTCCAATTAAAGCTAAGGTGCCACTTGAAAGTCAGATTCTGTTTCGTGTTTGAATTGTTTGAATTCAGCAAGTTGGCTTCATGTGATGTTCCTGCAGTCAGGACAAAATTTTTGCAAGATATTCCTGTGCTATCTGCTTCCCCAACATGAAATCAATTTTTCCTATTTCTCTGATACATTCCATCCCACTGCTGCCAGTTAACTAGAGTAAAATGGAGTTGCATATCTGTGGGTAGAGGGCATTTCCCCCTCTTTTCTCCACAGCAATAGAACAACAAGCCCTGGTTTCTGCTGAGTTCGCTGTTCCTTTGCTTAGCTAGCTCTCTGTTTTGGTTGGCTAGGGTAGCACTGTAGTTCTCAGTAACCACACAGAGTAGATTGACTGCTCTAAATTTTATAACAAGACATGCTAAGTCTCTCTTCTCCTGAAATACACTGTTGGCATGATTAGCAGCCAGTAGCATAACCAGGAGTGAAAATAAGGTTGTATTCTTGCTTATTTGGGGACAGAACTTAATAAGTAACTTCTTCCAAAGTTATTTGTAATTCATACTTTTTGTCAATAACTAAGTCATAACTTCCTTATGTTACTATTGTAATCTAATGAGGGACTATTGTAATGGGACGAGGGGCAATTTCACTTCTTTTTAAGAATAATCTGTAATTTGTTTTGGTTACAGTTTAGAGGTGTGGCCTTTCTATTTAGGTATTGGCTTATACCACAGGCAGTAACTAGAAAAATTTGGATGGGTATCCATTAAGTTAAAAGTAACTATTTGAGTTATTTCTGAAAAATCAATTTTTAAAAGTGGCTATAGTGGCAACTAACTACTACTGCAAAACTCAAATGGCAATTAATTACTTTTTTCAAGTATCACTCAAAACTCTGCCTGAGTATAAGTCCCATTGAACTCAATGAGGTTTGTTTCTCAATAAGCATTATAGGGATCATACTATAAATGTCTTGGGTTTTCCCTCCCAGTATTGGAATGAAGAATCTCAAATAAACACAGACTTATCATTACACATCATAATGAACAGAATCACAAAAGACAACTTATCTTCTTTGTCTATCAGAAGAGTTGGTTGGGAGGATGAGGGGGATTTGGTCCAGTCTGATAATTCAGTGACATCATGCCAAGGTGCTGGCTGTGTAGACAGGGAGTTGGCTATATTAAACATGGCAGATGGTTCTCGTGAAGCAATGTGGCAGGGCTGTACTCTTGCAGTAAACTCTGTCAGTCCACATTCCTAAATCTATCAGTGTTTCAGAACTCAGCAGACATGTCCATTCTTAACCCAGCAGTCTACCAGTCCCTTGCATAATGTGAACTAATCAAAGGACCAAAACTAGGTATTAAGGAGAATGTGGATTCCCTGTAACTACTAATTTCCCTTCTCACAATGAAATTTCCTCAGCAATTGGACTTGCAAATTAAACCTATCTTTACCTTCCAATGTGCAGTTGTAAAATAAATCATGTGAAATGCAAGATATGTAGGTGAGGAAAATGATGTGCTATGACAAACTTATGTCTCAAGAAAACACCTCTTTAAAAAAATGGCTGGTATGACCATGAGCCTTTCTGCACTACACTGTTATAGTACTATTATTTCCACTTTCAACATCCCGTGGAATTCTGGGGTTTGTAGTCTACTGAGGCCAAAGAGCTCTCTGGTTGAGCATTCTTAATGGCCCTCCCTGAACTGCAAACCCCAGGATTCCACAGGATGTTGAAAGTGGAATAATAGCACTATAGCAGTGTAGTGTGGAAATGAGCTCTAGTGTGGACCAAAGGCAATAGTTAAAGGGACGGGATTGGATATAGGAAAATGTAGTCTCCCAGCAAAGCTTAGGGCAGTTCACTAACTCTCAGCCTAACCTCCTTCATAATACTGCTAGCACAATAAGCGACAGATCTGAACTCATTGCAGTAGCAGGATATGTGCATACATGGCTTGGCATTCTTAAACTTCAGCTTTCTAAGACTTGCCTGGCCTGTCAAACTGTGGCTGCCTTTCAGGCTAGAAAGCCCAAACTATTCTTTGAACCTCAGTTCAGTATTATAAGCCAAGAAACATTCCTTTTTAGCTCCATCCTTTTCTGCAGGAGCAGAGGCACAAACTACTACAAGAACAACGAAAACAATACACACTGTAATAGTTTCTTTAAATGAACCAGAGGGATATGACTAGTCTAACACACATTTCCTCAGGACAAAGGGACTTGCAGTATACTTGTGGTAGACAACTTAGAGTTGTTATGAGCCTTGAAGTTGTGAATGTGATGTGAATATGATGTGAATTATTATGTATGTTCAATTGATTGTAGAAATATGATTTATTTTTTTTATTATTATATACTTTTAAACATATAATAAAAAAATTAAAAAAAAGAAGTTGTTTCCAACTAATGGCCCATGAGGCAAACCTATCATGCAGTTTTGGGGGAGGGAGCTCTTGGTAAGATTTGTTCAGAATTTTGCTTTTGCCTTCCTCTGAGGCTGAGAGTATGGCCCTTTTCGCACTGAGGCTTTTTGCGTGAGCCGGGGTGGGCGGCTTGCGCGAAAAGCCTCTTCCGAGAGCCTGCCGGTTCCCTGCTCGTTCTTTCCGCAGGCGAAGGAACAAGCGGGGAAGCGGCAGCGTCCCGGAGGCGGAGGCGGCTCGCGCGTCCATCCTCCCCCGCTTGCGCGAGAAGCAGGAGCCTCTTGCGCCGCCCCCCGCGCACGCGGGAAGCGAGCGACAGTCGCGCCCGTCCCGCCCGCCCGCGCCTGGAGCGAGCGACAGTCGCTCCCACCCACCCCCCGCGCACGCGCGCGAAGCGGGAGGCTGTCGCGAGCAGCCCCCCACCCGCACGAAGCAGGATGCCATCGCATCTGTCACGCAAGCGCCCCGCCCCACCCCTTCCTTCCGCAGGAGCGGAGGGAAGGAAGCGCTACCCGGCCGCCTGTCCGACGCACCGCACAACAGGTAAGTGCGGGTGGGTGCCGGGAGCGTTGCGCGAGCGCGGGGTGATTTTCGCTTGGAAGCGAAAATCAAAAACCCCGCGCTCGCGCCGCTGCAGCCCCGTGAGAGCGCCGGAAGTGGGAGTGCGTCGTGTGGAGCGGCGCTCCCACTCCCGCACGGCTCACGGGGCTATTTCGCTCGGGAAAGCCCGTGCGAAAAGGGCCAAAGTGAGCTGCCCAAGGACATCCAGTAGACTTCCTTAGCCAAGTGAAATTCACAATCTGTTTTTTCAGAGCTACACCATACTGTACTTACAGTATGAATCTGTGGCTGTGTGTGCCTTCTAATCTTCAATCTACTTATGGTGACCCCAAGATTTTCATAGTGCTTTCTTAGGCAAAGAAGTCTCAGAGCTTGTTTTTCCAGTTCCTTCCTCTGAAATATAGCTTACACCACTTGATATTCATTTATGGTCTCCCATCCAAGTACTAACCAGGGCTGACCCTGCTTAACTTCCAAGATCATATGGGATCTGGTGCATTTAGGGTATATAGGGCCTGTATTTAAAGTAAATAATATTATATGGTTCCTTTGAATATGATACCTCTAATACACATTCCTTAAGACAACGTGTACCCACATACGTGAATGACAGTACTTAGGTCTAGTACAAACCTCTGCAGAGGGAAGGATAACCCTGAGGAATAGCTGTGTATGAAGGGTGCAAAGCTGACTAGCTTGTTGTCTGTTTTACATCAGCTACCCCTTCCTTTGGCTTGAATCTAGTATGGTTGTGAAAGCTGGACAGTGAAAAAAGCTGATAGGAAGAAAATCAACTGGTCTGAAATGCGGTGCTGGAGATGAGTTCTACAGATACCCTGGGCTGCTGAAAAGACAAATGAAGGGGTCCAAGAGCACATCAAGCCTGAACTCTCCCTAGAAGCCAAGATGACTAAACTGGGGCTGTCATACTTTGGCCATATCATGAGAAGACATGACTCACTGGAAAAGAAAATAATGCTTGGTAAGGTAGAAGAGGAAGACCACAATACAGATGGATAGACACAGTCAAGGTATCCCCAGCCCTGAGTCTGCAAGATCTGAGCAGGGTGGTTGATGATAGGATGAGTTGGAGGTTTCTCACCCATAGGGTTGCCATAAGTTGAAGTTAACTTGGTGGCAGTTATCACCAATAACCTCTTCCTTCTCTTTGAGACTCCTTCAGCTATACCTTGCACATGAGTGCTGCCTGTTTGCAGAGCTGAGGTCCAAGCCAGCAGTCCCCAGCAAGTCCCCCATCTGCATTGTGTTAGCTATCTGGATTGGAGATTATAGGGTGGGTAGCTGTTTTGAAGATATCACAAGAATGAGTGTGTGTCATTCTGGTTTTAGAGAGAAAGTGCTGACTGACACCATTCTTTTAAGATAAATTGCATAACTTCTAAGGTGAAGGTATTGCTGGCCATTTTCGGACAGCAGTGCTCTCAACAAAATTGGGGACAGGATGGTGGGATTCAAGGAACAGCTTTGCAAGGTATACTGCAGTTATAAAGGAGAGAGAGGCCATTTCCGCATGGGGCGAGGGAATTGCCCCGTGCCGGTACTTACCGGACTTCTTGACTCCATGCTTGGGTCCAGGCTGGTCTGGAGCGGTGCGTGGCCACCGCTCCGCACTGCTCCAGGGACGAAAATGGCAGCTTCCAGTTGGTCAAAGCTCTCCACCAACCACTGAAGCTTGCCAGCCTAAAGCCTGCCTTCGGCAGATTGCAGGCTCGCACTGGTGCAAGCCTGCAAATCTTCACCGGAGTGCAGGCACGGAGTGGCACGCTGCGTGCTTTTGAAAGACCTGTTTCAAGCGGTCTTTCAAAAGCACGTTGGACGACTACTTTGGGTCATTCCAGAGTGGGCTGAGGTGCAGAACAACATTAAGTAGGTCCAACCCAGTCCGCTCCCAGGTGCAGATGTCCTCCCTGGAGGATGCTCTGCACCGTTTCTTAAGCCTGTGTGGAAATGGCCAGAGAGATGCTGTCTACTTCATTCTCATATCACCATCATCCCATGCACTGGATGCTCCCAAACTATCTCCTACTTCAAATAACCTGCATAGCTGTGGCAACAGTGCCCCTAGATTGGAAATGCTGTTGCCTAATGTGAAGTTAACAAAATCATTGAGTTCAGGAAAACACCAACGTGGCCTGTATCATAGAGACCTAGGCCCTTTCTGCACGAGGCTGGTGAATCAGTTCGTGCCTTTTCTTACCAGATTTTCTGGGCTTGAAACAAGGCAGACTTTCCCTCATTTCCTTCTGCACAGCTACTGCGTATGTTCCATTCTGATTCAGAGGAGTGCGAGTTCATGAATCCACACTGCCTCCACTGTAGCCACTCCTGCTACTCCCCTCACGCCGCTCCGTCGGCTGTGATTGGCCTTTTTTTTTTTTTTTTGGCATGGTTTAGTACGTTATTGCATACATGCGCAAGTCCATACTACCCCCTGGTCCCTCCCATGAGCCCTCCCCTGACCACCAATTCGCATTGGCTCAAATGTACATGTCTGCACCACTGTGAAAGTACAAATTGGATTGATCTGGAAAACTGGAAAACCGATTTCTTCTGGTTTTCAAATAGCACACTTTACCACCACATGGGGTGCATTTAGTAAGAATTACGTGCAGAATGAAGGTAAATAAACCAAACCTAGTCTGCTCCAAGGTGCAGAAGACCTCTGTGGCAAGACACATTGGCCCGCCTTAATAACCGCATGCAGAAAGGGCTCTAGTCAGATGAGGATAGGAATGGGGGTTAAACTCTGTCAGTTTTGCCCAGACAGGACCTGGGGATGGGAGGTAGAGTTGCCCCTGCCACAGTCTGCCCTAACCGAGATGCCCTGTCCTTCCCACAGTCTGCAGTGTACCTTGATGCAACTGCTCAGCTAGTTCCTGGCGCACTTGTGACACAATTCAAAATGCTACATATGATCTCTATATAAATTGAGTCCAGGTTATCTGAAGGACTGTGTCTTCCTCTATGAGCTTGCCTGGGCCCTAAGATTTTCACGGAAGGATTTTCTCTCATTCCCATGTTTGGTGGGAACATGGGAGAAAGACTTCTCAGTGGCTGCTCCCAGGCTTTGGAATTCCCTTCCTAAGGATTGCTAGGATTGCTACTTCCTAACTGTTCTTCTATATCAGCATTTTAAAAATTTCCTGTTCCAGTAGGATTTTAGGAATTGATTGCAAAGGCTTTTAAATGGAGAGCTGTATTGTTGACTTTTGTTTTTTAATGGATTTGTTTTAAATGGTTTTAATTCTCTTTATATAACTTTTTATGTGTTTTTATTTATGACTTCATAAGTGCTCTTACTTGTATTTGTTTAAATTTTTGCAAGCTGCCTTGAGACCCAGTGGTAGGACAAACAAGAAAAAATAAATCAATAAGAACAACATGTCAATACAGAAAACATAAGGCTACCCCTACACACCTTACATCTACCAAGCTACACTAAACCATGTTTGGCACGTGGTTAAGATGTACATGTAGCTCAAATTGACCAAGAGCAGAATGTAATATTCCTTTCTACCATTTCCCCCAGTTCCTTTACTCTTTTTAATCTTCATTTCAGGCTCCCTCTGCTTAATTCATATGCCCTCCATATATCCTGATTTGGCAGAGACTGTCCCAGTTAATTCTCAGTTGACCCACTTTTTCAGATACTTTTAAAATGTCCCAGTTTCTCTCTCCCCCTCCCATGTCCCCATTAGTCCTCAGCTTACTTTAACTGCTGCAAACTGAGCTCAAAATGCAAAAGTGGTTTACTCTCAACTCAGTGGAGGAGGCAGAAAGGGGATGGGATTTTGCCCTTCCCAGTAGACTCAGGCAAAAGCAAACTGCTTGCAGCCTCTCCTAGTCTGTTCTTCCTCATTAATAACTTTTGCCATCTTGATCAGACTTTGATGTTGCTTGGCCATGCTTAAGCCACATTTTATCTGTAGAATGTTGAAAGGTATGATTTTACGTTGCAATTGTCTTACCTTCTATAGGTATTTTCTTTTCCTTTTATATATTTTCCTCCTCAGAATTTTCCATCTACATTTAGCAAGCTTCTACTTAAACTGTAAATTGTCCCTTCCATTCCCCAACAATGCCCCTTGCATCTTATTATTACTGGACCACCCTTCCATCTGACATCCAGCCATCTTCTCTGTTTTTACATTCAGGCATCTCCTTAAGGAACATCTTTGTGCCCTGGCTTTTTCCTGTTTGACCCTTCTCTTTTATTTGGCTTTCTTTTCCTCCCTAATGTATCTTGACTTTAATCATAGATTTGTATGCCTAAAGGCAAGACCTGTTCTATTTTAATTTCTTCTGCACATCACCTTGTGATTGTAGGCACTTCATAAATAATAAATAATAACAACAACAATGTGACAGGGCAATCGAAGTCTGCATATGGTTATGTAAAAAAATAATTCTGTGGAGTTAAGGTTTTTCACTAGCTTCAGCAGCACAGTTGAGCAGCTCATGCGCAGAACCTGAGTGGCCGAATATGTCTTGTTGTAATAGTACGCATACAGACAACTATCTATGAAGTAGATTCTTAGTTGAGCATTCCTAATCCAGAAATCCAAAATCCAAAAACTTCCAAAAACCAACACTTTTTGCCACCAGCCACCTGCTTCTGCTTTTGAGGCAGCTGCTATGCTGCTCCTGCCTCATGTCTCCAGCCCTGTGTCTTGTTCATTCACTACTTGCATTGGGTATGAGGCATGAGGTTGGAGGGAGATTGAGGATCTAAGAGACGGAGGATGTAAGAGAACTGATACCTGTAATTGGGGAAAAATACAGCATTGTACAGGAAATCTCTCAGGAGCCTGCCAACTGTTTGTTTCTGCCTTTGAGGTAGTGGCTGTGGCACTGCTGTTCATTCATTCACATTCTCCCGGGAGTTCTTCTGTATAGTACAATCCTTCCTCCATATTTGTAGGTTTGACCTTTGCAAATTTGATTTTTCATAAGGTGCACATGCCTCCCCCCTCCATTCTCCTCCTTCCATTCCCTTGCCTTTTGCCTGTGTGTGTGTGCGTGTGCGTGTGTCGGCGGCAGGCTGGGGTCGAGCAGGGGAGGGTCTGGAGTCACAGGAGTCTCAGCTGCCAGCAGTCTAAGGCAAACACAAAGAGTCCTTGCAGCAGGAATAACGAAAGTAAAGAAAGGGTTACTTCACCCAGGGCTGGCAGAAGGCGGGGCTGGCAGAGTCTCCGGACGAAGGCACGGTCAGGGCAGGCGCGGCTGGAACCAGGCTCAGACGGACATCCCACAGAGGGCCAACGGTTGTTGCTCCGTGCCTGCCGCTACCTCTTGCTGGCTTTAAAGGCCTCCAGGGCCGGCGGCAGCCAATCTGACCACTGACTTGCAGCTGCAAGCCCTTAGCCAGGCTCACAGCTGCGAGCCCTCAGCCAGCTGCGAGCTGACAGCCTGCAGCCGCCACTCCAGCAGCCATCGGGAGCGGCGGGTGGCCTCCTCGGCCTGCCGCTGCTGCTGGAACGTGGGAGGAGGGCCGGCAACCTCCTCCGGATCGGGGCTGCGGGTGGGCGGTGCCCCAGACGGGGACCTGGGTCCCGCCCACCCCGGCAGGCCGCTCGGACGCTCCTCCTTGGCGGCGACAGCGTCCAGGCGGCCCTCCTCGGTGGCGGAGGCCTCCACGGCCTCCGGGCGGCCTTTCCCGGCGGCGGCCTCCGCGGTGTCCTGGGGATCGCCCAGGCCGTCCTCCAGGCCAAGGGCCGGATCCGCAGCGGCCTCCGAACCGCCGCCGGGGGGGCCGGCCGGGCCGGAGGCCCCGACAGCGTGTGTGTGTGTGTGCGTGCATGTGTGTGCGTGCGCGCATGTGTGTGCCTTCTTTTTCCGTGCCTAGACAAAACACAAGGGAATGAGGGGTGAACCACCACACCTTGAGAGAAGGAAGGTACAGACATGCCTTTCCCCCATTCCCTTGCCTTTTGCCATGCACAAAGAACATGAGTCGAGGCAAAAGGCAAAGGAATGGAGGGGAGGCAGGTGCATGCCTCCTTTCTCTGTGTGTGGTGGTTCCACTCCCTTGCCTTTTGCCTGAGTGCAGATAACATGTGCCGAGGCAAAAGGCAAGGAAATGGGGCGGAGGCATGCATGTGCCTCCATTCTCAGTGCATGGTGCTCCCCCTCCATTCCCTTGTCTTTTGCCCAGGCGCAAGGAAAGGCAGTCAGGTGCACCAAGGTAAAAGGTAAGGAAACTCGAGGAGGTGAGTGTGTCTCCCTCCCCTAATTCCCAGGTGTGGGGAACTTTTTTTTTCACTTTCTCAAAGATTCTGTGCCCCAAACTCTCACAAAAGTGGAGAGGCCATTCTACTGTATTTTATGTATATGCAAATAAAGATATTGTAAAATCTGGGGGGGGGAACTAAAATACAAAACACTTCTGGTCCCAAGCATTTTAGATAAGGGATACTCAACCTGTACCAGCAAAGTACAGGTAACCACTTCATTACTAGAAATAGATTAAAAAGCAGCCTGCTCTCACTCTGTAGTAGTCATTTCCAAGAGAGATTAGACTGTCCTCTCTCCCTGTTGTTTTTAGCTTAGAGGAAAACATTTCCTCCTATTCAGCTAGTCTTTCAGCTACTGATTGACTGCTAAGGCCATGGCATTTAACAAGTAGGTCCTGTTCTTCTCAATGTATGTCGGTGTGGTTCAATTTATTTTTAATTATTGTTAAATATAAAAAAAATAAAACTATTTTTATTTAATTCTGTTTAATATTATAATGTATATAATTGTATTTTATTAACATATCTTCCTTTTAAAAAAAATTCTACTTGTTTAACCATATTGTGAACTGACTTGGATCCTAGTTTGGGAAAAGATATGGGTTATAATCGTATAAATACACAAATAAATACATTTAGCACATTTACAACCAACTGAGAATATCTGCCCTGTGTAAACAGATATCCGATAGATAATAAAGAATCTTTTAGCCACATTCTTCAACAAGTCCTGGACATGTTAGTTTCTTATTGCACCTTAAAATTATTTCACTACATGTGAGTTTCTGAAAGAGCTTCACAAAAGAGTTGTCCAGATGCCCAGGTACTGCAGAGTATGGATGGCCCAACATGGTTGTGTATCGGAAAGATTACTGATTTCTTGCTCAGACCTTGAACAGATGGAAAAGAGCAACCATGATAAAGACCTATGTGCGCCCACATACCACCAAGAGTTACCCCAGGGGAGAAGATACATTCTATGGTGTACTGTAAAGTGAGGCAAATGCTTAATCGGCTATTAAGAGTTTATGTTTACCCAGTGGTGCTTTCCACATCTGAAGGAAGCTAGTATGTTCACCTGAGTTGCATATCAGGGGGGAACAGCATGCTTCCACAGCAGTGAGGGTGTTAAGTTTCTCCCGCTAAAGGCAGAGAGATTATCTTCACTGGTACTCACATGGCCATCTGGCACAGATGCACATGAGGGGGATTAAACACGTAAAAAGCAGTAGCAGCGGCAGCACAAACAGCAAACATTTTCATAATGGTAGTTTTGGGGTGTGAAGGAGGGGAAAGGGAGAATACATTGACTGACTAATTTGGATTCATAAAGGAACCTATTAATCAGAGGCTTCAAAGAATTGTCTCAGAACTTTTAATCAGTGGCTGTATTTTCCTATGGAAAAGGAAGAAGGGGGCTCCGCTTATTTTTTTCTGAAAAAAATACAGCTCCCTATTTCAAAGCAGCCTAGGACCATGAACCCAGCAGGGAGTCTCTTTTCACCCACCTGGAGAAGAGGCTCTGTGAATGCTCATTTTCATTAGTGCAGGCCTTGCCAGCTCTTCAAAACCCTTTCCATTGGTTGCCAAGGCAACCTTGAACCGTACTGCGGCACACGGGTGTTGCACATCGACTGACGTGTGTGCGTATTCCACTTTGCTGGAAGAAAGAAGCAAATAAACATGGGGAGCCGTGCCTTCAGTTCAATATAGGGCCTTGTCTTTTATCATGGACATCTGATGCTGGTAATGACAACCAAGCCCAGGAAAAGCCAGCAGATGGAAATCAAGAGAGGGTGAGATGTGTTGAATCAGTTTCTTTTACCTCTTGCTGGTCTTCTTTTGAGAACAGGAGAAGGATTCAGCCCAGTACAACACACAAACACATGCACAGCTTGGGTCAGATTTTTAACATGGCCATCTCCCCATTCTTGGACACAGTGAGGTAACCTCCTCAGGCAGCACATATTGAATGTCATGAAAAGGCAGCAAATGTTGTTTAACTTACTATGGTTATAATGTTTACAGCTAGGAATGAGGAGAGATGCTTGTGAAATTTTCTGCCTCAGGGACCAAAATAAGTTAATTGGTCTAGGATAGTCTGTGTGTTGACTTCAGGAGTGAAAAACCATTTGCTGCTCTTCCTTGAGGCAACAAAATGCCTTGGATTATCCCTGATGTTTAGATCAGTGTTTCTCAAATTGAGGGACAAGACCCTCGGGGGGGGGGCACGATGGTTGCTCAAGATGGGCACAAGCAAAATCAGCCTGCAAGTAGGGTGGCCCCTCCACATTCACGAGGATTCAGAGAGCAGAACCCTCATGAAAGTGGAAAAATTGGGAATAACTCTCCGCTCTTCCAGGGCTCTGGTGCGGTAGTCTTCCTTCTCGTGCCCGGCACAGAGACAACAGAGTGAGAGGAGGAAGCTCCAGAGGGGAGAGAGAAGGAGTGTGTGTGTCCTCCTCAACTGGTTTACCTTTTGCCTTTGTGTCAGTTTCAGCCCTGGGACAGCGGCAAAGCAATGGGAGGGGGATGCTCCAGAGGGCACAAGGAAAGTGTGTGCTTCCCCACCCCATTGCCTTACCTTTTGCCTCAGCGCAAATTTTCAATACTGGGGTCAGAGGCAAAGGATGGAAGGATAGAAGGAAATTTGTGAGAGTCAAACTCACAAATGTGGAGAGAGAACTGTACAGCAAATGTGAAAAAGAAGGGCAAGCTTCTGTGTGTGTATGTGTGTGCGTGTGTGTGCGCGCACACATGCGTGCGTGTGCGCGCACATATACAGTCATGTAGGAACGGGGGGCAGGGGAGGCGCTTCACTCCGGGTGGCAATGTTTTTGGGACATTCCAGATCATAGCTATGCCCCTGCATGCCCTGGCCAGTCCCCCACGCACCGCGGCTATGCACTGCAGCTACGTCCCACACACCGTGGCCATGCTCCCATGCACTGCAGCCAAACCCCCATACACTGAAGCCCCCCCAATACACTCCAAGCTCTGCCACTGCACATGGATGCACGCTGTTGTTGATGATTGACCGGCCTCTGTAAAAAAGTGATGCATAGCATCTTTCCCTATTATGTCTTCCTCCAATCTCAGACATAGTAAAAATCAGCTTCTTTTTTTTATGCTTTTCATACTCATCTTCTCCAAACATTCTATCATTAGCACAGGAGGCACATGCCCCTTAACAGCCATGTGAACTCAGCATTAATCTGAAGGGCCAGTGCAATTTGAGGAACCAGAGAGAGAGGAAGAGAGAGGCATAGGGCAGGACATGGAGGAACACAACATCCTTCTGCAGATGTAAAGGGGGTCACAGGGGTAAAAAGTGTGAGGAACACCAGTTTAGATAGTTCACAGCATTCATATTCAAATCTAAATATAATCCCACATATGAAGTCCTTTTTTTAGTCCAGTTCAGTTCAATTTAATTTAATTGCTATAACACAAAATCAAAAACAACAAAAAATTACAATATAATAAAGGATTAGAATAAAATACATAATAAAATTTCCATAATGAGTTAGAATACATCAGATCTTTGCAGAGTATGTGTGTGTATGTGTATGTATGTATGTGTATACATATACATACATATACATATATACATGAAAAAAATTTAAAGAATCACAACATCACAATATCACAACTAAAAATTACAAATTCACAGTCTATAAATGAAGGGGAAAAGAAACTCACACTTAAAAACCTGGTCTAATTGTTTATTTTGTTTGCCATGGAACTCTTGAGTTTTGACTTCAACGTCAACCAAAGCTTTAATCCTTGCCATTTGGAATGTGATAAATTTATCTTTATTGGGTAATAACATAACCAATTTGTCTTGATGTGTTCTTCCTGGAAGTTGTTCTAAAAGGAGAAGACTGCAAATAAGAAATAAAGGAATAAGCACTGGATTACTAAGTAGCTTGACACCAATGTATTTTAGGAATCGCCTCGATTCTTAAGAATCTGTTCCAGAACTGTACTTAGAGATAAACTAATCATTAAAGAAAATGTGTATTCAAGGTGATTTACCTGTTTTCTCTTCCATGATAGGATTTGCTCAAAAATACGTGCTTTAGTAATCAGCCTTGCAAATGAAACCTACTGTTATCTTCCAGTGATTATTATGGTTATCTTCCACTGATAATTTACAAAACAGAGCACGCCAAATGCAAGATAAACTGGTGGGGAAAATGCATATCATGATAAACAGGCATCTATCTCACTTTGAGATGCTCTTCTTTTAAAATCATGGTATCATTTAGTTTACTGTTTGAGAAGTTAATCACCAACAAAATAATAGTTAATGGAGACCAAAATAGCTTTTTAGTTGTGGTGCTTAAATTACGCTCCTTCCAAGAGAGATTTGTTTCTAAATGGATCTTTGAAAACATTTTATTTCCCCCATATTTTTTAACTTGCTCTCTTAAGACTTTTTAAAATAGTGCAATTCTATATATGTTTGTTCAAAAGAAAATCCCATTCAGTTCAATAGGATATAAACATATATAAAGTCCTGTCACTGACAGTGTTTTATGATACTTTTTAATGATGCTTTTATTGCCTTTGCTTTATTGTTTGGTTTGGTTTGGTTTGTGTGTGTGTGATTTATACTCTTAAGTCTGTAAGCTGTCTTGAGTTTGATTTTATCATAGAAAGGGAGAATATAAATGCCAAATAAATAAAGGCTAAGCTCAATACAGTATAGCAGAGGTGAGGAACCTTCTGTTCTCCAGATATTTTGGACTTTAATTTTAACAGTACCTTAGAGTTTGTCATGCTATAAAGAGACAGGGAGGGCTAAAGGTTTCCCCTTCCTAGGGAGAAGTGTAGGGAGATTGAATCTCACTCCTAGGAAAATTCAATCAAGGAAGCCATGGCCCTGAGTTTGCAAGACTTCAGCAGGGCAGTTGATAACTAGGGTCATTTCTGCACTGCACTCTTATAGCGCAGTTATTCCACTTTCAACATCCTATGGGGTTTGCAGTTTAGGGAGGGGCCAGCTGGCCCCTCCCTAAACTGCAAACCCCAGATTCCATAGGATGTTGAAAGTGGAATAATCGTGCTATAAGAGTGTAGCGCGGAAACAGCTTCGCATTCTTGGGCTCTTTGCTGGAGGTGTTAAAGCAGAGGCTGGACAGCTATCTCCCATTATAGAGCCACTATGATGGGATGGCATGCACGCCTGCTTCTGTCATGCTTTTTTTGCTCTTTCCTCCACTCTCAATTCCTTCCACCATTAATAGGCCCAACATTCCTTGTGCGGAGGATTGCCTTCCTTGGCGCAAGGCACTGTGGGTACTACAGCCATGGAGACTGTCTCTACCACTGAAGCATAGGTGGACTATGTCAATGCTACTCACACTGGTAGTTGCTCAACCGGTGGCATTCCCTGAGCCATTGGCTGCTAGTCCATGGTGAGTTTCTAGGAAATAAAGAAAAAATAGTAGCCAGGCTCCAGCACACTGGGGGAAAAAATAACTGTGGGTTTCCCACAGCAGATAGCATGAGAATTATCAATCTCCATTGCCTCTTCATTCTCCATGACTCATGCTGAAAAAGAAGCCCCCATCACCAGCAGCATGAGGGATGTGAGGTCTAGTAGGCTTCCAGAAGCGATACACTGATCAGTTTCCTTTCCCTGTGTAGTATTGCCATAGCAGGAAAATGGCCAGCACAGCCCCCTCAGATGTAAAAGTAGTATATCCTAATGCATGCTAGTAAGTGCTGAGAACTGTTTAAAATATAGCTCAGTGAGACATTATAATTTAAACTCTCTTATACTGCATCAAGTTATCCTTTTTGTTCAAGAGACTTAAGTTCCTTCTGGCATGGTCAGTAATGCATGGAAAAATGCATCAGCAAGTCTTTTGACATGACCTTTAACAAGCTCATGTATCTTGTTCAGGTAACTCTCTGGAGAATCTTACAAAAGTTTCTACATTAATCATGATAATGCAAGACAAGGGGAAGAGCTAATGTTACCTTTTTGAACAAAAACTTCTAGAACCCCTCAATCAGCATGGCCACTGGCCATACTGGCTAAGAAATTCTGGAATTTTTTCATCCATACAAGTAACATTTCCAGGTTCTAGGCAAGAGATATGACCGCTTTTTGAATGGACTGAATCAGGATGTTCAGTGTATTTTTGTCAACAGATTGCTCTTCTGCTTCTAGACCACTAAGAGCTAAAGAGTACTGCCAGGAGGGACAACAGAGCTTGTATTACAGAGGTGCACATGAGATCTTTTCTCAAATAGATTGCTAGCAATGCTGGTTGTATATAAGACAAACCAGAGATTCATTACAACTGGCAGTAGCATTCCACATTTTCCTGCTAGGGTCTTCTGCTACTTTACTTTTTGAAAACAAAGCAGAAGCTTTCTGATTTTCAGCTATGTGCTGTGTCTCTGAACTATATCCCCTTCCCAGTTCTGGAAGCATAACAATGTTGGCTTGCATATCTTTTGATAGGGACATTTTTGCATATAGCAGTGGGTGCACAGCCTAGCAGCTGTATATGGCTCTGTAAATTTTTCAAAGCTAATTGATGAAGCAGTATCTTCTCATAATTGTCTGGTGTGTGTTAACTCATGGAAGAGAAGACTCTGCGACAAGGCCTCAGCAACAATACTGGTCCTACAAAATTTTAGGTAGCTTGTTAGATTTAATGAGCTACGCTTCTGATACCAGCTAGTGGTTCTGAGCTTTATACAGAAAACTAGTGATCCACTGTTGGAACCAGAATACTGGGACAGATTAACCTTTGGTCTGGCCTGGCAAGGCTCTTCCATGTCTGTGTTACACCGTTTTAGTAAAACAGTATAATGTCCATAAGCCAAAGTCATATTTAAGTGCCAAAAAAAGACTGAAACGCAGGCTCAAGACCAAGACTTTCCTCAGGAAAGTCTGGAAAAAATACTCTGTAAAACTACAACTCTCCAAATTCCATAGCCATCATAGCTAGTGGCCATGGCTGGGGATTCTGGCATTTGTCCTCCATAACAATAAGTTTCCAAATCTCTGCTTCTCAACCATGAAATTCACTGTGTGACCCTGAGCTCTCCTCACCTCTCTGTTTCATCTGTCTCTCCAGTTCTCATGGAAATAAAATGGGGACAGATGGCAGTGTATGCAACCCAGAACACCTTCAAGGAGAGAAGTCTAAAGATAAAAAGGTACAGAAATGCAAAGATTTATACAAAAATTATCAGACATTTTGGAATATATTACTTGCCTCTTTTTGAGAAAATTACAAACTTCTAGTACTAGCATTTTTCCCCTCTACATGGAGGTGCACTTGGAATATAGATGCTCAGAAAATAATACACCACTTCAGGGGGGAAAATACCATCAAGTGCGTTTAGGGGAGGTTAATCTTGTAGTATTGCTTTACATTGAAGCTAATGCTAAGAAACTGAAGGAAATACTTGGAACACCTCTAGCAAGGCTATTGAGTGTCTCCTTTTTTCCTTCTTCAATTCAATTTGGCCACAGGTCTCTGTGTATGTAATGTGAAAACAATGCTGGTATCAGAGAGATTTCTTCTGAAGAATGAAGCAAAGCCAAAGAAGGACTGGAGACCCTGGCAGCCTTCCTGTCCATCCAGTTAAATATGTGTGTGAAAAACAGTTTTCATTTAGATTCAGGAAGGGAGTTACTGGCTGCACACATTCCAGGGGAAGAAGGAAAGGTGTGGCAGCTAAAAAACATTGCAGAATCGCTTCCAGCCACCCAAATGTCATTCAGTTCTCTGCCTTGCACCGAGGCTTTTGCCTCTCTTACAATTTAATAGCTATGGCAGAAATTTAGACATCAAGTTCTATGTCAACATGCATGTGGGTTTTATTGCACTGTGGGTGGGTGACAGTGAGACACAGACAGAAACAGCAGATGGATAGAGGGGGCAAATATCTGCTTTAGGTGTTGGTTAGGCCATTTAAACTGTGCCGAATTTAATATGGTTTAAACAGCCTAACTATGTGCGGGACTGCAGCCTTTGTAAACAGGCCTAGAAGTCATTTATTTGCCTGTGTATTTTGGAGGGCTCAATGGATTTACTGTAGGCAGGTTTTGGATTTCAGTTGCCCATTAATGTCAAGCTCTAAATAAAGGTGTCTGCTATATGATTTAAAAGGAAACTAACATTGGAAAACACAAGAATTTAAAAAAACTCAGAATGATTCTAAATAACAACTGAAAGTAAATCTGTGGGAGGGGCAAAATGCCATCATAGAAGACAAATTGCTTTTTCAAATTGCTTTTTTAAACAAGGTTATTTATTTCTTAAAAAAAAAAAATCCCTGGCAAAAATGTTCTAAGAAGCAAGGACTATGAATGAGAGAATTAATGTACATGCATTTTCATGTGTAATTATTATTTGGCATTACACTGTTAGTAAGGAATGCTGCATTGTGTGCAATATGGGAATCTACTCAAAGATCCATCAAGTAGCTGACCCTGTGGCATAAAATGAGTGGTCTTTTTTTCTTGTCCTTTTCTGTTATAATCCGTTCATGCTATTAATCAATAATTAAGATTCTAAGTAGATTGCAGGGGTGGTGGTGTTACAGGTCAGATAGAGAAGGTACATATTTCACTCATTTTTATTTTGTAGCTAGGTAATCAGGGATGGCCTGAGATGTTTTCCCTCAGGCACAATTACACATGAAGGAGGAAGCTGATGGTGTCTCCAGAAGGGACAAATGTATCAAGAGGTTTCAATATTTGTTGTTGTAGATGCAGGGTTTTTTGGAAAATATGTACACACACACATACAAATGGCATTCCTGTTAATCCGTTATTCCTGAGACATTCAAAATGTCTCAGGAATAAAATGTTGCACGTGATGCCAGAACTGCCAGAAAATGGTCCACATTTTCTGGCAGTTCCTGGCATCACCTGCAACATTTTATTCCTGAGACATTTAGAATAATACATTTCCTCCTTTTTTCATTTTTAAAAAATTTTTTTACAGAGTTATACTGCTACACTGTGTCAGTGAAATGAGACTTTTGCAGTGTAAGTCTCTGACTCTAAAATAAAAGTTTACAATTCAGAAAGGAGAACATTTGTCCTTCTAACCATAGGATCACCTCAACAAACCATGTTCCAGGTTGTTGTTATTGTTTTAAAAACCCTTTGGGAGTGTCCCAGTAAAGATCCAAAAAAATTGTCACCAAGAGCCCCCCAAAAGAATGAAAAAAGAGGATGCAGAAGTAACAACCACTGGGAAAATTTGGGAAAACTCAAGAAGCTATATTGCAAGAAAGTGCACTTTTTTATTTTAAAAATATAATTTTTATTAATGATTACATATATTAAAATTACACCAAACACTGCTATCAAAAACAGGCTAATAACAAACTACTAATAAAAGAACTAACAGAATAATAATTAACCAACTAAATAGTAACTAACAATTCAGATACAAATATATATATACAATATATATAAACATATATACAATGAAAAAGCATACAAAAAAGAAAACGTACTATCACATTAACTACATATCTATCTAAAAATGACTTCCAACTGTTCTTTTTATAGTTATACACATATATCCTACAGTCTCACCACACTCTTTATAAACTGGATATTACACCTCTTTTCATAGTCAACCCAAACTAATACTCAAAATGTTGGTCATAATTCCACCTACTTTTTTTCTCAAAAAGCCTATCAGGAGGTTCCAGTCTTTTACAGAAGCTGATAAAGGCTTTTCTTTAATCAAAGTGAACAATTGATCCATTTCTCTTATCTCATTCACTTTTAATAACCAATCTTCCTTAGAAGATAGCATATTGCTCTTCTGTCCCTGGGCATACAATGGTTTTGCTGCTATGGGCGTATATTGGAATGCTCTCTCTCTCTCTCTCTCTCTCGTGTATGTGCGCATGCATGCCTGCCTTCAAGTTGCCTGCCAACTTATAGAGACTATACGAGTTCCATAGTGTTTTCTTAGGCAAGTAATATTCAGAAGTGCCTTTGCCAGTTCCTTCCTCTGAAATACAACCTACAGCACTTGGTATTCATTGGTGATCTTCCATCCAAATACTAACCAGAGCTGACCCTGCTTAGCCTCCAAGATCAGATGGGATCTGGAGCCTCTACGGCACAACTCTTGTCAAAATGTTCATCCATCAGGCCCAGAAGAAACAATTCTAGTTTTAACTGCAACTTAATCTTTAAAATTCTCTGAACTGACATACAAATTTGCCCCCAGTATTTTTTTGGCTTTTTCACAAGTCCATCACATATGGTAAAATGTCCCTTCTTATTTCTCGCTTTTCCAACAGGTATTTGCATTTCCCTTATACATCATAGACAATTTCTCCAGTGTCATATACCAATGGTACATCGTTTTATAAAAATTATCTTTAAGATCATAATATAACACAAGCTTTAAGCCCTTTGACCACCTTCTTTCCCATTGTTCCATTTGAATATTGTGCCCAAAGTTCTGAGCTCGTTATATCATACAATCTGTTACTTGTTTATCTTCCATACCAAATTTCAGAAGAAATATATACGTTTTACCAATTATCTCTTCATCGTTAGTGCATAATTACAATTCAAACTCTGTCTTATTTTGTTCAAAACCATACTTTTTTAAAATCCATCTTAAATCTTTCAGACGACTGTAAATAGGTGAGCTCATGTCTTTTTTTAGATCAATCTGGAAAAGTTTGGAAAGAGCAGCTGGATTTTACTTGAACACTAGGGACAGGAATGCAGACTTGCTTAGAAAGCGAGGGGCTGATTTGTGGCATGCACAGCTCTGTCCTTCAACACACTGCTACTGTTCTGCATCCTGCAACATCTGTCTGCTTAGGCAGCTGCCTCCCTCTGCTGTATTTAAGAACTCGCTTTGTGGATAATCCATGACTTTTTAAATTTTCCTCTGCAACTATAAGAGCCAGAAATATCCTTTTAACAAAAAGATGTAGAGGCCTCAGCACCCAGGAAGTAATGTAGAACTAGCCAGAGGAAAGAGTCCTTTAAAAGACCTTATGTCAAGAGTATGACGAAATGAGAACTGAACCAGTAGACATATGCAAGTTGTAAAAGCAATTGTTTTGACTGCAGAGGCTTGTCTAGGGTTTGGTGCTGTGGTTCATTCAGAGGCCAGGAAACAGGCACTGCTAGCCTACTGCTAAACAGAAACAGATGGGACATTCTGGACTGCAAATTGAATATATGAGGAAGTTTGGAAGGGAGTGTTTTGTTTTTTCCTCTTTCCTGGCTGGCTTCATTCCTACAGCCTGGTGCGTAATAAATGATTAACCTCTCTTTGAAGTGAGAGGGTGAAGGCAAGGCTTAAGTAGTATAGTGGCAAAACAGGGCTTAAATGGCGACTTTTTAATCATTTATATGGAAAGCAAAAAAGACAGATTCATGCCTTATTCAGGCCCCTTTCGCACCACACAATTATAGCACCATATTCCACTTTAACTGTAATGGCTGCATCCTATGGAATCCTGGGACTGGTAGATTGGTGAAGCATTGGGCTCTCTGGCAGAGAATTCTGAATGCCCCCCTCTTAAACTACAAAGCCCATGATTCCATAGGATGGAAGCACAGCAGCGGACTCATGCTGTGATAATTGGAGTGTGAGAGGACCATCAGTCTCCCTTTCCCCACACATATCCCACTCTCAGCAGCATGGGAGAGATCTATGAAATATACTATAATTTACAGAGCAAAGAATATAGATGGAAAACTCCATCGACTTCTATGGGATACTGCCTCCCACTGACTTCTATAGGTTAATGACTTAAAAGTACTGCTGGCTTTAGTTGCAGCTGTTGAAGAATCCCAACTCACAAATTTCAATCTCTGCTTCTGTAAGAGTGTGATCCAAACCAGAAGGCATCCATGAGGTTCTCTTCCTCATAGAATGATGGCACTGCTTCTCTCCACTACCCGACTCTCTCTGTTATATATGAGAAAAATACATGTTGTTTGAATGGTGAATTTTGCTTCCCAAACAGGGACGGTTAGATTTTGAGGAAAGCAAACAGCCCCTTTGCTGTGCAAGCAGCCATTCGCAGGAATGCTGTCGGCTGCTGGCATTGCTAAGAGCCAGAGGAAAAATACTACAGCACCTATAATCTCAGGGAATTTTAAAAAATATGTCCCCAAAGTAATTTTTCTAGGCTGTGCATCTTGACTAAGTATGTCCCAGTTTTCATCTGTCAAATGTTGGAGGGCATGATAACTCACCAGCTGTCATATTCTGTCTCTCAGCCTGACCTGCTTGACAAAAAACAATGTGGGGACCTTCCTGGAGAAAAGGCAGGACATAAGTTAATTAACAAACAATTACTCCAAATGATGTATGAACCAGAATTGTGTGACTGTTGGTTTGCCTGAATTCCTCTAGTTAGTTCATGGCTAAGGTGAGCGAAGAACTGAGAACCTACAAGATGATCTTCTCTGGCAGTGGCTTCCCTCTACTATAGTCATCAATAATCAAGTTGATTGAGAGCAGAAATCATCAGACTGCCTGGGGAAAGAAATGGAGGTGGTGATGAAGAGGCCTTCAGTTTCATGTATGAAATACTTTCCCTTCTTTGAGAAAAAGGGATGAAGTAGAATTCATAATGTTACATTTTGAGAATATAACTCCGAGAAGGCCACGGCCAACTATGCTGACACTGGAGGATTTTCAAAGCTCTCCTCCCAATTTAGAATAGAATAAAATAAAGGAGTGGTCAGCAGCATACAGTCTATTTAATATAAGATGTACTTTGATTGTAAGGCGAAGGATCTTGCTCATTGTAGGATTTGGAGAGCTGTTGTCCATTTCTGATTTCATTTGGAAGGCACCCCATTTAACAAAAAAGCAAAAAGGCGAAAGTTGTTAAAGTGAAGCTAAATATCTATCCATATGACAATTATAATATGATATCTTGCATGAGAAGGTACCTGCTGGATCGGTCTAAAGGTCTATGTACTTCAGATCTTGGAAAAGTTACTTTTGTGGGATTCCCACTCACATAATCTCCTCGTCAGAACAGCCAATGACCACACTGCCTGGCAGATTTTGGAGGTAAATTTTTTGAGCTCCGATCAGAACTATCACATAAAGTGAGAGGAGTGTGAAAAATGGAAATAGGACTCATGGAAGCTTTTTAAAAAACACTTTTACACCCACAGAAGGGAATACATTTGAGAAAGCAAGCAGCAGAATCCAGGTTGTTCTGGTCCGGTTAGTCTTGATTCATATTGGAGCCTTCCATAAAACAGTGGCGGGCAACCGAGGCTCTCCAGACATTGAACTACAGTTCCCAGACATTTTTGAAATGCAGTTTTCCACAAAGCAACTGGTACTTGTCCCATAATACAGTCAGCATCTGATGAGAAATATGTTATTGAACAGAGTAAGAGCTGCAGCTATTTGCTACCAGTAAAGGTTTATAATTCTGTTGAAAAAAAAATCTACTACCATATTACTGCCATTTAGTCCTTGAGGTCATCTGAAGAGAGCTTCCAAGTGATGCCAGATACTCCTGAGGTCTACTTCACAGTTATTCAGAGTAGGCCTTTTAGTGCTGTGACATTCAGTAGCCTAAATCCTAATGTTTATCCTGATTAGATTAGACCAAATGAATCAATAGGATTTACTTATGTGTTGACTCACCACTCAATGATTGAACGGGTCTACTCCAGTTATAATTAACCAACACAGTACCAGCCACCATGTCAGACACTTCCCTCTGGAATTCAACATGCTCCAGCAAATTTCCATTTTTAGTTGCTTCTGGCAGATCTCCTCTGCATAGTCCAAGCATCATCAATTTCAGTGATGAGAACTGTGTGGTCCAGTATTCTCCATCATTGGCTATGTTGCTACAGCTACTGGGAGTTGCAGTTCAATAACATCTGGAGGATCACATGATCCCCACCCCTGATCAGTTTCATGGACAAAGTAAGTGTGATACTTTAATTATATGCATTGCAAATATTGCATGTATTATTATTGTTGTTGTTGTTATTAATTAACCATTCAATAAATTTTTGAATGGTAAGTCAACACATAGGTAAATCCCAGTGATTCAGTGGGTCCATATGTTGGACTAGCAACAGAATTCAGGCCCTTTTTAATAAAATAAATAGTAATTAGAACTAAAATATGGGAACTTAAAATGAACAGGCCTAACTTTATTATCATATCCTATTATTAAAGCAATCCTGGAGTGATGTTCCAATGGCCTTGGGAGTTGCTGAGTTGCTAAATATAGAAACATCTTACAATTACATTTTCTGATCCTATTAGTAAGGGTCAAAATACATTGTTTGCAAAGTGTCAAAGCATTCTGTCATCCTTCACTGACTATTCCAAAATGCAAGCTAGGCATTTTGCCTGGCACTTTTGATTAAGACTGTAACAATCACCGTTTAATAACCAACAGAGCAATCATTGGTGGTACTGGAGGGAGCAATGAGGTGGATCTATCCCTTCATTCAGAGCTCTGCTATCTGAGACCAAACAGGGCAGAAGGAGGACACAGCAGTTCTTTTCCTTTTGTTGACACTGGAGCAGGTTTCTTTTACGTTTCCATTCCCATACTTCGCAGCAGAACAGAATCTTGCACAGAATATCAGTTTGGATTTTCTTCTAGTTATCACTGGGAAGAAAATGAGCAATTGCTTTCTGCCCATGCAGGAAAATTTCCATTATCTAATAGGAACCTCCCATATAGGAGTTCTCCTCCCTATTCCCCATGTTGTCCATTAGAGCTTCTCTCTGCCAATGGAGATCAAAGCCAGCAAAGGAATACCTCAATTTCATCTCAAATCCCTGTGGTCATGAATAATGAGAGCAGGGATTATACCACTTTCCATGGACCCTTAAACACTACAGTTATAACTCTATGCTCCCACTTGAACTACCATGGCAACATCTATCATAGAATCATAGAATCATAGAAATGTAGAGTTGGAAGCGACCCCAGAGTCCATCCAGTCCAACCCCCTGCCATGCAGGAACACCCTCAAAGCACACCCGACAGATGGCCATCAAGCCTCTGCTTAAAAACCTCCAAGGAAGGAGACTCCACTACACTCCGAGGCAGCATATTCCACTGCCGGACAGCCCTGACTGTCAGGAAGTTCTTCCTGAGGTTTAGGTGGAATCTCCTTTCCTGCAGCTTGAATCCATTGCTCCTTGTCCTGGTCTCTGGAGCAGCAGAAAACAAGCCCTCTCCTTCCCCTACGTGGCATCCCTTCAAATATTTAAACATGGCTATCATGTCCCCTCTTAACCTTCTCTTCTGCAGACTAAACATACCCAGTGTCAGGACCCTGGCACTCCAGGACTCAAGCTCTGAGTCTGAACCAGAGGACTTCAAAGCCATGGAGCCTGCTGCACCAGCAGAGCCCACCCCAGAGGCTGCCATGGAGCCTGCTGTACAGCCCACCCCAGAGGCTGCCCTGGACACAGAGCCCTTGGCCCCAGTAGCCCCAGCAATGGAGCCAGGGGCTGCCTTAGACCCAGAGATTCAAGAGCAGGTGCCTACTTGCCAGCAGCTTCGGGAGCAAAAGAGTGCTCTCAGAAGGTCAGAGCGTTTAAATAGGAAACACCAAGCAATCAGGCTCCAGCTGAGGTAGCACCTGGGTGAGGGCCTGCTTAATAAAAGCACTCTCAGCCTTGGGTCTTTGTTAGCTCACAATTGTTGATCTTGGGAGTGCCTGCTGGACTATTGTGGATCCTTGCTTTGCTAGAATACTGCCTGACCTGCTGGAGTGTTGGAACTCATGCCCTAAAGTTACTTGGGGTATGTGAACTCTGTTGCTTCTGGCCTGGCTGTGATGTAACAGTCAGGAATTCCCTTGTCTACAAAAGTCTCTTTAATTTACTGCTGCCTTATTTATTTGCTGAAGTAAAGCTTTTTTATTTAATTGCTGGACTGCTTTATCAGTAAAAAGGCCTATTAGCTGGCTTTTGGCTGCCTGCCAGCCCTAGGTGTTGACACCCAGCTCTCTAAGTCTATTCTCATAGGGCATGACTTCCAGGCCTCTCACCATTTTGGTTGCCCTCCTCTGGACTTGCTCCAACTTGTCAATATCCTTCTTGAATTGAGATGCCCAGAACTGGACACAGTATTCAAGATGGGGTCTAACCAAAGCAGAGTAGAGTGGTACCAGTACCTCCCTCGATTTAGACACCATACTCCTATTGATGCAGCTGAGAATTGCATTGGCTTTCTTGGCTGCTGCATCACACTGCTGACTCATGTTCAGCCTGTGGTCTATGAAGATTCCTAGATCCCTTTCACACGCACTGCTGTCCAGCCGCGTGTCCCCCATCCTATATTTCTGTATTCCATTTTTTCTACCTAAGTGTAGGACCTTACACTTCTCTCTGTTGAATTTCATTTTGTTTGCCTTGGCCCAGCTCTCCAATCTATCCAGGTCATTTTGAATTTTGATCCTGTCCTCTGGTGTATTAGCAACCCCTCCCAATTTGGTATCATCTGCAAATTTGATGAGCATGCCCTCTATTCCTTCATCCAAGTCATTGATAAAAATATCGAACAGCACTGGACCCAGGACAGAACCCTGTGGCACCCCGCTAGTCACTTCTCTCCAGGATGAAAAGCAGCCATTTGTGATCACCCTTTGGGTTCGGTCAGTCAACCAATTACAAATCCAACTAACAGTAGCCCTGTCCAGCCCACATTTTACTAGCTTCGTTGCAAGAATGTCATGGGGAACTTTGTCAAAGGCCTTACTGAAATAGAGATATGCGACATCCACAGCATTCCCTTCATCTATCAAGCTAGTAACTCTATCATAAAAAGAGATAAGATTAGTCTGGCATGACTTATTTTTGAGAAATCCATGTTGACTTCTCGTGATTACCGTGCTGCTTTCTAAATGATTAGAAACTGACTGCTTAATGATCTGCTCCAGGATCTTTCCGGGTACTGATGTCAGGCTGACTGGGCAATCATTATTTGGGTCCTCTTTTTTTCCCTTCTTGAAGATGGGGATAACATTTGTTCTCTTCTAGTCTGCTGGAACTTCTCCTGTCCTCCAAGATTTCTCAAAGATTATAGCAAGCAGTTCCGAAATGACCTCTACCAGCTCTTTTAATATCCTAGGATGCAATTCATCTGGCCCTGGAGACTTGAATTCATTCAGTGTAGCCCGGTATTCCTGTACCACCTCTCTACCTATTATGTGCCTCATTTCCTCTGCTTCCTCACCTGCTCCCCAACCACCAGGTTGAGTGCCTGTATCCTTCTGGGAAAAAACTGTGGCAAAGAAGGTGTTAAGTAGTTCTGCCTTTTCTCTTCCCCCTGTGAGTAATTCGCCATCTTCTCTGCGCAGCGACCCTATCGTCTCCTTCTTTTTCTTTTTGCTGCGGACATATTTAAAAAAAGCCCTTTTTATTGTTTTTAATGTCTCTGGCCAGCCTAAGTTCGTTCTGTGCTTTAGCCTTTCTGACCTCCTCCCTACATCTCCTGGCTACTTGCTTAAATTCTTCTTTGGTGGTTTCCCCCTTCTTCCATTTCCTGTACATGTTTCTCTTAACACTTAGCTCAGCTGAGAGTTCTTTAGTCAACCATTCTGGTTTCTTCAGATGCCTTCCATTTTTCCTCCTTATTGGCACAGTTTTAGACTGTGCTTTCAGTATCTCCTTTTTAAGGAACTCCCATGCCTCCTGAACTCCTTTCCCTTTCACTATTCTTGACCACGGAATTCCAGCCAGCAGCTCCCTAAGTTTACAGAAGTCCGCTTTTTTAAAATCTAAGATGAGTGTCTGGCTACACTTATCTTCTCCTTCCCACTGAATGCCAAATTCCAACAGGGCATGGTCACTCCCCCCTAAAGATCCAACCACTTCTACCTCATTCACAAGGTCATCCCTGTTGGTCAGGATCAGATCTAGAATATTTGATCCCCTTGTGACCTCTTCTACCTTCTGGACCATGAAGTTGTCTGCAAGACAAGCAAGAAACTTGCTGGACCTTGCTGTCTTTGCAGAGTTTGACTGCCAGCATATATCCGGGTAATTGAAATTCCCTATTATTACTGTATCTCTCCTCTTTGAATGTGCAGTCATTTGGTTGAGCAAGGCATGATCAAAGTCCTCAGCCTGGGTTGGAGGTCTGTAGTAAACCCCCACCAGAATATCCCTATTGTTTCTCGCTGCCTTAATTCTTATCCAATACTCTGGGGATTTATAGTTTGGGTGGTTTATTCAGAATTTTAAGCCAGAATGTTCAGCTAGCTCTAGGGCCTCGCCAGACTACAACTCCCATGTTTCCATAGGCTGTTGCTATGGCAGTTAAGGTAGAATCAATGCTATAGTTGCATAGTGTGAAAGGGCACTAAGTTAGTAGGGTAATTTGTTCTAATTACCTTCTTTCTTTCTTTGCCAGACATCTTCCTTTGGTATTTGTTGTGTGACGCAGATCTGTGTTTTGAAGGATTGTTTTCTCCCCTGCTTTTTTTTTAATATTGAAAATTGTGATTTTTATCCTCCAAGGATGATTATTCCAAAGCAAAATAGACAAGGTGAAACGCTATCTATAAAACAAAATCAGCCGCGCTAGGATATGAATTACATAATATATCAGCCATCAACTCAGCTGTTCAAAAACTGCAAATATGTTCTTCCCTCTTTAGTCTGGATGAGTATTATATATACTGCTTCTCTTGCCATGAAGGTAAAAATGACCTTGGCTATTAGAAAGCGAGAATATATTGAGCTGGTTAGAATCAACACAGTTCCATTTCATTTAGTCCCCACTAAAATTGCGAGGAGTGAAAATAGAGATTGAATTTATTTTACTATATATTGCCTCATTTGAACTTTAGTAAGGCATTAGCCACTAAGGGAACCCCTTCCCTCCACCTCTCCCATAATCTCTTCTAGATGGCATGTTAAGGAAATTGCCTTGACTTTATTGATTCTCGGCTATGAGGTACCTCGTAACAGTCGGTGTGTTAAAGTGGAAAAATTTATGCTGCACTACACTTGCAGTGTTGCAGCTCTTTGACCCTGTGGCTGTATCTCCCTTCACAGGAAACTGGCATTTTAAAATTACAAATTAGTATGTTTTATCTAGACATCAGGCCATCTCCTTTTCTTGGCCCCATTTTTTAAAAGTTATATCAACTCAGTCTGAGTCATTTCTGAGAGACAGAAGGCCACCTTGGGCTCAGTGAAAAGGGCTGCAGGCCACAGCTGGCTCTGGTTGTAGTATTAACCTGACCTGTTATATTTCCAGTGATTTCTCTCCTAAAAATGAACCACTTTCATAACACTCTGAAATGGAAGGGGTACAGTGTGGCATCTTTTTTTTACAGCTATAAATAGTACAAGGGGTGGGTTGAAACACTGGCCATTTCCACACTAGACTGCTATAGCGCTATTATTCCACTAGACTGTTATAGCGCTATTATTCCACTTGCAACATCCTATGGGATCCTGGGGTTTGCAGTTTCGGGAGGGGCCGGCTGACCCCTCCTGACACTGCAAACCCCAGGATTCCATAGAATGTTGCAAGTGGAATAATAGAGCTATAACAGTCTAGTGCGGAAATGGCCATTGTCAGTACAAATCCAAACCCAGCTCCTATTTAGGGTAAAAAAATAAGGTTCTGTGGCATATTTGGACCCACATTATTCCTTGTAGCTCAGGGCAACTGCACAGAGAAGGGAAGCCACCACCCCTTCACCTGTCTGTTCAGTTGCCCTGCCCTGTTCAGTTGTGTTTTGGCACGCCCAAAGTGACAAAATTTCATTTCTGGCTGTCATTTTTTTTGACTGATTTCTTTCTTTGGGGTTTTCGGGGAAGCTTGGGTGGCTCTGGTGGTTAGGTGGAAGCAAACTACCACATTTTGGGGTGGTCCTGACAGTTTTGGGGAGGATTTGTGGGGCAAAAAATTTTCTGAAAATCAGCCCCCCAAATTCAAATATTGGGGGTCCACAGGCTTTTGGGGTTCTGGGGCCACACTGAGGGGTCCTGAAGGTCAAATGTGGCCCATGGGCTGCATTTTGCCCTTCCTTGTTGTAGCCCAATTTTCATATTGTAAATTCCTATTAGGAAGCAGAATGGTTGATCAGCCATCTATATTCTTTTGCCTCCCATACCTCTGATTGACAATCTATTGGGTGGGGTGCATAAAAAGGACATTACCCATAACATGTGCAATCATTTTGTCTTTGCCTTCCAAAGAAATAAAATCCAAAGTATTTAAAATAAAATTTACAGAACTTCTTTGGATTCTGAAACAGGGAGGAGTCACAGAAATTGAAACAGGGAGGAGTCACAGAAATTGCCAATAGCTTTTATACTCGCATCCAAACCCGAAAAACAAGTTTGATTGTTGTTTTTAAGAGCTTGCTTTGGAGCAGAAATACTTCTGTTCACAGCAGCAAAACTGCTTGTGCTACTTTTTAAATAATATGTTAACGGTATACATGCCCTTAAACTGAGCTTATACGTACCACTTTCCCACTACACAATTATAACAATATGATTCCTTGCTAACTGCCATGGTTCCAGCCTATGGAATCCTGGGATTGGCTGCTAGTTAAAATTCTCAGCCAGGGAGCTTTAGTGCTCTCTACAAACCCTAGCATTCTGCAATCAAACTGGAATCACAGAATCAGAAGGACCACAAGATTCATCTAGTTCGACTCCCTGTCATTATAGTGCTGTAACTCTGTAGTGCAAAAGGGCCCTTGTGTAGAAAAGCACCTAAGTGTAGCAGCCTCTCACTAGCAAGAATCTAGGGCCATTTCCACACTAGCCTGTTACAGCGCGATGATTCCACTTTCAACATCCTCTGGAATCCTGGGGTTTGCAGTTTCGGAAGGGGCCAGCTGCCCCTCCCGAAACTGCAAACTCCAGGATTCCAGAAGATGTTGAAAGTGGAATCATCGTGCTGTAACAGGCTAGTGCGGAAATGGCCTAGCTCTCTCCGTCCTGGCTGGTCATTGGATCTCCAGGCAGGAGGTAGGCTAAAGTGTTTGTTGTAGTGCTTCCCTGTACAGTGTCTACCTGAGCAATAATGTGACCCTACTTTCACTGTTTGATCTGGATTCCTGGCTTGCTCTCTTCTTGTCCTGATCTTTGGTCTGCTCTCTGATTCAGATTGGTTTATGGTCCTGATACCCAAATCCCAGTTCTTGCTCCTCATTTATCTGTGGCACAACACTAATGCTGAATTCTTTGCAGCCACTTCTTATAGAACTGTGGTTGTTGTGTGCCTTCATGAGTTTTCCAATTTATGGTGAGCCTAAACTGAATGTATTTTGGGTTTTTCTTGGCAAGATTTGATCAGAGCGGGATTGCCTTTGCCTTCCGCTAAGGCTGAGAGAGTGTGACTTGCCCCACTCAGTGGCTTTCCATGGCTGAGCAGAGGTTTGAACCCTGGTCTGCCAGAGTGGTAGGCCAAGACTCAAAGCATGACACCACCCAACTCTCATAATGCACCCCATTAAAAAGATTGTTCTGCCTCAGTAATTTTACAGTTCCTAACCATTTGGAAAAGGTACAGCAATGTCTCATCAAGAAGAAGAAGAAGAAGAAGAAGAAGTAATAGTAATAGTAGCAGCAGTAGTAGTTGTCATTGTCCATACTGGAGAGTGGATGTAGCAGAGTGCGTCCATATATTTTTGCACATTTGTGTGGCTTAGGTGTGATGTTTTGCCTCAAAATTGTGTCAAAATTAAAAATGGGGATAGGGCCTTTGGAGTATTGTCAGGAAGCTTGGGGTCTGCAAAAGTGGGGTCCAGGGGCCACACAGCAGTTCCACTATTTTAGAAGGGGGTGGGGACCACGTGCCCTTCTAGATGTTGTTGAATTGCAAGTCCCAACAGCACTAGCTAGCTTAGCCAACGGTATGGAATGCTAGGAATTGCAGTCCAACAATATCTGAAGGCAACATGGTTTCCACCCCTATACAGCAGCTGTGGCCCTTCTAATGTTCCTGAATCACAATTCCCATAATACCTTACCATTGACTGTACCGCCCAGGGCTGATAGGGGCAAAAATGTTTGGATATCCACAGTTGCCCACCTATACTCTAAAGCTGCATAGATTTTAACAGCTCTGTCTTTGTACCTTCAACAGCAGCTTATTTTATAGACACTGTTCTGGCAAAGCTATTCTTGAGAAATGCATTACCCACTGAATTCCTGCATATTATGCTACTGCACTAACATGGAGATCCCAGCTGGTAGTTATTAAGTTTGGAGACTACTGTGCTACATATTTTACGGACCCTGAAATGGTTCCATACCATCCACAATTTTACAGATGGAAGCTGGAATACACACGGCCAAGTAACATCAGAGCATGATCAAGACAGCAAAAGTTATCGATGAGAAAGAAAAGACGCTGGAAAAGGCTGCAATGTTTGCTTTTACTTGTGCCTACTGGGAAGAGGAAAACTCTGCTCCCGCATCACCCCTGGCTGAGTTAACTGAGCACAAACTATTTTTGCACTTTGAACACAGTTTGTAGCAACTGAAATAAGCTGAGGACACAGGGAGAAATGGGTGAAGGAAAAAAATTGGGACATTTTAAAAGCAGCTGAAAGAGTGGATGACAACTGGGACGGTGTCTGCCAAATCAGGCAGAGTAGGAATGGTTGCTACTTTGGATAAATGAAAACTGCATATTCTCAGCTTATAAAAAAATGATCCTGAATACAGCAAGCATCTCCAAACAAGTACTGTATACATCCTGAAGCTGGCGGTGGGGGGAGGGGTAGGGATTAGTTTCACAAAATATTTCAGAATTAAATGAATTATTCAGAATAAAAGAGGAAATAATTGTTCAATCTGGCATCAAGCCTAACAGTAAAACAGTCATTTAAAAAACATAGGGAACAATAACAACAGCCATTAGAGAGGAAATGTTTATCACTTATGTAGGAAGATAAACCAATCTGGTGTTTTTTTTTCAGAGTCCCATTTGGAGAACAACACAGAGAATAGTGGAAGTTTAATCATGTTGTTGTTATTGTTGTTGTTGTTGTTATGTGCCTCCAATTTCTGATTTATGGACCCTAAGATAAAACTATCACAAGGTTTTCTGGGGCTGAGATTGTGTGGTGTGCCCAAGGTCCAGTTGCGTAGGGACGGGGAAGGCAATGGGATGGTTTGCCCTAGACGGCGATGTTTTTAGAGCATCCCAGCCCATAACCACACCCCCACGTACCCTGGCCACACCCCCAGACACAGTGGCCACACCCCATGCCCCGTAGCCACGCCCCCTCTCAACCCCCCTCCACACACTCCAAACTCTGACATTGCCAAGGTCATCCAGTGAGTTTCCCTGGCCAAGTGGGGAATCAAACCCTGGTCTCCAGGGCCATAGTCCAACATTCATAGCACTATACCATGCTAGCTCTCAAAGCATAATAGCATGTAGAAACTAGGGATGCTGAGTCAAAGGCAAAGCAGAAAAAGGAGGCTTCTGAAGGAGGAGTCAATGTAAGTAAGATGGAAATTTCTGAGTCAGTGGCGGAGCTTGGAGTGTGTGGAGGGGGGCAGGAGGGGGGCTACAGTGCATGGGGGCATGGCCAGGGCATGTGGGGGCTTGGCCACGGTGCATGTGGGTGTGACCAGTGCAGGGGCATGGTTACAAGCTGGGAGGCTCCCAAAATATTGCCACCTGGGGCCAAGCGCCTCCTCTGCCTCCCCATTCCTACACCACTGTTCTGAGTAGTTCCAACTGTATCCACCAGCAAGGGTAAAAAAAACAAAGGGGGAAGGAGATGGATGGATTGGTGGGGATGATCAAGTTACAGCTTTGAAAGTAAGCACAAGTGTTTTCTGCATCCAGAAAGAGAGGGCAAGCTGGTGTAGGGATTGCAGGAGGGCCATAATATGATCCAAGTAATGTGAAAGTTGAAAGGGTTGGCCAATTGATGACTAGAGATGAGGGGAACAACATGACTGGGAATAAGACGGACAAAGAGTTAGATGTGAAAGGAGAGTGGTTAAGGATGGCAACAAGTTGTCTCAGACAGACTTTAGCCCTTTCCACACGGGGAAATAACACATGGTAGCGCGACCTCCTTTAGAGTAATTCCACACCACAATCCGCGCTAGGGCGCCCGGAAGTGGCGCCGTGGCGTGCTTTTTAAAAACCACTTTTTATGTGGTTTTTAAAAGGCACGGGGCATGCAGCCCCGTCGCAGCGCCCGGTGTGGATTTGCAGACACGCGCAAGAACATGCCTGCAGATCTGCCGGGGGTGGGATTTCCGGCTGGCGAGGTTCTCCGGTTGGTGGAGAGCCTCCGCCAGTCATCAGCCGCCATTTTGGGCGCTGCCGAACACCGTGGGACGCCGATGAGTGTGGAGCAGCGAAATGCGCTGCTCCACGCGGCGACGGACTGAGGTAAGCTCCATTTTAGCGTGGCTTACCCCGTTTCTCCGCCCGCGTGTGGAAAGGGCCTTTGCTAAAGACAAAGGCCCCAAAGAAGACTGCTGAGGGCAAACTCATCAAATGATTTACCCATCTGTAAAATTAAAATTCAGTTGCCCTTCTCTTGGGATTGCTTCAAAAATTAATTAGGTAACAAAATATACACCTTGGATATTTGCAAATTTTTTTCCATGATAGATGGTGCATAAATGGGCTTTTCCTCATGGGTCACCAGATTCTACACACATCTACTTTTAAGTTTCACTAAGTTCAAAAGGATTTTTACCCTCATGTGAGTTTGTCCAGGATGGAACCCTTAGCTGCATTTCCATGCAACTTCACAAGAGCTAGATTGTAACATGCAGATGCATACTATGAACATAAATGAAACATGCAGCATAACAGTGAACGCTGAGGTCAGAACTTTCTGAGTGGCAGGGCAAAGTGAGTCCAGATGGTGCAGTGGTTAAATGCCAGTACTGCAAGCCACAAGGTTATGAGTTCAATCCTGCTGGGCTCCAAGGTTGACTCAGCCTTCCATCCTCTCGCAGGTCAGTAAAATGAGTACCCAGCTTGTTGGGGGCATGTATAGAAAAATGTATCGAGATACATGCTATTTCTAAGTTGTTCGCCGCCTCAATCCATATGGAGAGGCGGGATAAAATAAATAAATAAATAAATAAATAAAAAAGATGTAATTTTCCTATTACTTAAGAGTCTATTTTTTAATATTGGGTTTGTTGGAGCTGAGTAAGTTCTTGTGCTGTTGCTCTATTGCTTTTTCTCCAAATGTGGATGATTTTGAAGGATAAAAGGAACTGGCTTTGAGAATCGGGTCCAGTCTGAGCTGTATTTTCATGCAGCATTAGATCATGTTAATATTAGATATAATAATCCAGCACAAATCCTCTTAGTGTCCCTGGCACAGTAATCGTTGCTATAATTGCTCAGTGCTAAAAACACTTTTGTAGCTTTTCCTCCACTCAGACTGTCAGTCCCAATTAGGCCAAGATACACTTTTAGACATTACAGTGGTTGTACGGACAATTCTGCTTCATCTGAGGAATATGCCTTTTCCAAATGAGGGAAGAGGAGTGATAATGTGTTTTGTGCCTTTCAGAAGTGGACCTAATGGGAGAAGAATCCTGCCTTGAAACAAGAGAATATGTGCAGTGTTTGCTCAGAGCTAAATTCTATTTGTTCGGATTATTATCAGGTGAGATGGGCAGAGGACTGAAGCCTGAGAGGGTGCTTCTATTCATTTCAACTCAGAAGGAATTTTTCTGGAGTTCAGTAGGGCTTATTCTTGGGTAAATGGGTAAATATTTTTGCACAAGCCTCAGTCATTACAAGCCTTCAAATAAGCCATGGGTGGGAAACATGCAACCTTCTAGATGCTGTTGGATTGCAAATCCCAACAGCTTTGGTAAGCATAGCCACTGGTGGGGAATACTGGGAGCTGCAATTCATCAACAGTTCTCACCCCTGGCCATAATTTAACTCAGGACTTTACTAGCTTTTAAATGGGGTTGTGCTTTTATCTTTGTTTTAATTGTGTTTTATATTCTTTCAACTGTGTATTTTGAACTCAATTGTTGTTTAACTGTTTTTTAAACTTTTTTACATTTTTTAAGCTGTATCCTGTACCAAGGTGTAGTGGTTTGGGCACTGGACTATGACCCTGGAGAACAGGGTTCAAATCTCCACTTGGTAAAATCACACTCTCTCGTCCTCAGAGGAAGGCAAAAGCAGCCCCCCCGCAAAAAAAGAAAACAAGAAAAACTCCACGATAAGGTCACCTTAGCATCACCATAAATTGGAAACAACTTGAAGGCACACAAGACCAACAACAACAGACCCTGTTTTTAATCAGTCATAAGCCACCTTGACTGTTATACAAGAAGAAAGGTGGGATATAAAATAAATAATATATACAGTGTTGTCTTGTTTCAGTAATTAATTATAATCATTGTTTTAGAGCTTGGTAGAATTGTTTCCTTTCCCTTTCCCTCTTTTTTTTAAATCGAGAGCTTTCAACTATAATTAAAGCTATCTGGTTGTCTTGTCAGAAGGATTCTAGAAGTTGTAGTCCAAAAAAGTAACTTTTCCAAGGTTTACAGAGTTCTTATTGTTTTATGTTTTGTGGTTTTACACTGTCAGTGTGCTTGTGCTATCTTGTGAAGGCTTGCCATTAAATGGAGCTCATTTGTATTTTAAATACATAGAATTGTAAGAGCCTGCACTTCACCTCAGGCACCAGAAATTGAATGTTTCAGGATAAAACCTTTATCCTGCAATAGCTTTGCATCATTCATGGAATTTTACTAGAGGCTAACTACCTTGTTTTCCACTTGCAAGGCCTTCCCAACTTTTCTCATTGTTTCCTCCACTTTTTTTTCTTTCTGCAAATAATGTGTTAAAGAGGAGTTAAAGCAGAAGAGCTTCATAATGGCCATTTCTGCATGAGACTGCATGAGACTGTTATAGCGCTATGATTCCACTTGCAACATCCTATGGAATCCTGGGGTTTGCAGTCAGCCCCTCCCGAAACTGCAAACCCCAGGATTCCATAGGATGTTGTAAGTGGAATCATAGTGCTATAACACTATGGAAATGGCCAATGTCTTCTGATTGTAGCCTTAGGAATGATCCTGGTCTCCAACACGCTAACTGATCAGGGATTCATTCCAGTTTTACTGGTCTAGCTACCAAAACATAATTCCACCAAGTAATGAACACAGGAGGTCTGCAGGAGTGTGGCAACAGGGTCCCTTCCAAATAAAAATATCTTCCTTCAGTCTCTGAATGTCAAACATCGCAGAAATTTAAAACTGTAGTACTGTGTTTAGAAATACCATTTAGGTGTCTAAAGAAAAGGGGCAAGCAAAGTTATCAAGGGCATGCAACCACAGCAAATATAAAAGTTCTAGATATAGAGAATTTGCAACGTCTCATTCTCTGCAATGCCAGAAATTTGGAGAGTGAAGAAAATTTTCATTTTGAGGGGCAGAATTCTTATTTTGAGAGGACAATGATCTCATTTTGGGCCCCCACAGTAACACTTCTGAGGGTCTGCAAAGAGAATGAACTTCAGAGCCTGCTACTTCTACCAGATTCTGTCCTGGCTGAGGTTCCTGAGCTGCCAGGCCATAGTCTTATGATAAATAATAGAATGAAGCTTAGTGTTTTCAAGCTCCAACAAGGAAAACAATTGGGAAAGGGAACAGGAAATCTTGGGCAGGGAGTCAAAGAGGAAAAGTGTGCTTTCTCACTGCAGCCTACAGAAAGAATTGCCATCCTTGGTTCTTCCTCTGGCATGGCAAGCTTTGCCCTGGTTGGTCTTGCTCTGGACTCACCCAGGAGCCGTTTGCCAGCTCTTATCTGTCCCACTAGTGGCTGGTTAATCCCCCTGAGCCAGCCAGAGTGACAAGATGTCAGCATACATTTGAAAGTACCTAAGGAGAAAAAAAACTCAATTACTATTTCTGCGGTTTGCTTGTTGACACTAGAATCTGTGGTCCTTTCTGTGTGTTTGAGTTTCATACGATCTTGCGCTTAAGAAGTACAATATGAAGGTTTGCCTCAGCTGTGTCAGTTGCTTTCAGCTGCTTGAAGAGCAGAAAAGTGGGGATATAATTTTGTCAAAATTAAGGTGAACAAGCCTGTAGGAAATCCATCATGACCTTCTGTGCATAAAAGAAATAAGAAAAGTATATTTATTACAGTCTTTCCATGAAGCTTATCCATACTTTCCAACATTTCACTGATGAAAATTGGGACAGGTGTAGCCAAGCAACACCAGAGTGTAGTCAATATGGCAAAAGTTGTTAATGAAGATGAACACACAAGCTAGGTGAGGCTGCCAGTTTGCTTTTGCCTGAGCTTACTGGGAAGGGCAAGACTGCACCTCTTCCTGTCCTCTCCTTTCTTTTCCCCTGTCTCCTGATGAATTAGCTGAGTGTAAACTACTTTTTTCACTGTTGACTCAGTTTCCAGCAAGTAACCTACAAGTAAAGTGGGATATGTTAAAAGTAGTTGAAAAAGTGAGATAATAGAGGGTTAATTTGGACTGTCCCTGCTAAATCAGGACAGCTGGAAAGCATATTATTATGTGGCCAAAAACTGGGCGTAGAAATTGTGCAGCTGCTCCAGCCATTGTTGAACACATTTATTTAAGAGTTAAGCCCCATTGTGCTGAATGGTGCTCATTACTCTTACAATATTAGTGCAATAAAGTAAATAGATGCAGCATTGCAACCCCAACAGTGCAATCCCAAATAAATTTATTCACGATTATGTTCTACTGCACTCAGTGGCGTTTACTCCCTAACAGATGTGAAATAGGAATGTAGCCTAGGGACTAAATGACATACTCTATTGAATGCATAGTATGCAGCTTGGAAATTTTTCCTTTTAATCACAGGTAAGCATGCAGAGACTTGCTCTGGATGAAGTCTAATATGTGTTAATAGAGGGGGCTCAAATTCCTCCCATCCTCCATTGTAAAGAAAAGGAAGAAACCTCTACTGGTGCCATGGAAATATACTTTATGCTTACTTGGAAGTTTAGAAAATCATAATTTTAAGCTGCATGCTACACATTCAATGTAGTGTGCAGTACAGTTTAGTCTTAAAGGAGAATTTGTCAGCTTATCGTCTGAATTTCCTCTTTGGGAAATCAGGACTTAGCCATACACTTCCTTGTAAAATATTCCTTTTGAAATGTCATGCAAAAAAACAAAACTTAAAAAAGGCTTATATCTAACCTAATGTACTCACATACAAGAAAATGGATAGACTAATGGGAAAGATATGGGTTCCAATCTCTCACATAAGCAGGAGTTTTTCTGTTCTTGAATATATCATAATTGATTATATGTGTGGTAAGAGTGACACATTTGGAAGACTAAAAAAATACAATGGTAATCAATATGTGCATGTAAGCCTATGTATGTTTGAACAGCAAGCTATTGCTTGTGCCAAAAATGGCACAGTGTCAGTTTTTAAAAAAACTTTGAATACCTGGGACAACCTCTAGGGCAGAGCTTTCCAAACTGTGTGTCGTGACACATAAGTGTGTCGGCTGCAGTGTGTAGGTGTGTCACACAAACGTAACAGGTGGAGGGGCTGCCTCTCCTGCCACCACCGCTCCAAGCTGAGGAAGACCCCAGCAAGGGTGGCGGTGGTGGTAGGCCAGGCCTGGATGGAAGGGCTGACCCCTTACTGAATTACTGTGTTGCAAAATGATACATATCTAAAAAGTGTGTCACCAACATGAAAAGTTTGGAAAGCTCTGCTCTAGGGTATGGAGGGCAGTTTTGTCATATTTGTGGATGTGGAAACCTTTTAACCTACAAGAAGCTTCTTTTCTCCAAAAAACTGGAAGTCAACTTGGCCTTAGTTACAGGCTTATACAATTTTTTTCCTTAGCCAAGAACATCCAAGGAGAATAGTAAACTGGCTCCATACCTTTAGAGCTACATGGCAAAGACCCAGTGTGGCCCCTGTCCCTCAGCCTAGTTCCTACCCATGCCTTATTTCAACGTCTACCAAATGTAGGTCCACTGATATTGCTGGATTTCAGCTTCCAGAATTTCCAAGTTGGTGCTCAAGGCTTCTGGAAGTTGATGTCCAACTACCCTTGGACACTTCATTTCAGAAACCATTGACTGATACACCACTTGATATGTTCAAGTCAGGAACAATCTCTCTTCACTGGAAGCGATCCAGAATGTCCTCTTTGTTCTCTTCTCCGTACCTTTAATGCCAAGAGGTCCTCCATGGCGTCCAAAGAAGCAAATGTCATTTAAATTTTAAGAATCATGTTTACTAATGTGGAGTATAATCCTGCATTAAGAGCCTCTGCAACAACTCCCAGCCAACTTTTGCATCCATGGACATAACTGAATTTCTCGAGTCTATTTCTCAATGCTGGAAGATCCATGTGAGAACAGCCTGTATTGCACAGCATGATGTTTAAGGTGCACAACCATTCTGTATGCAGGGTTTGATCTATGATGGCTCAGTCAGAAATGCAAGTCCCTCCTTGGTGCTGCAGTCATTCAGTGAAGAGAACAAGTCTGTATTAGCCAGAAGTTAGAGATTATGTCAAGAAAAATTATGTGGCATACTAGAACCATCAAAATGCCCTTGTCCCAGCTATGCTAGCTGAGGGATTCTACGAATAGTGATAAAATAAGTAACTTTTCCGAGGTCTGCTCAGATGACTGGCTTCACAGGTTTCAGGAGAAATCTGTTTATTCCTTTCATTTCCTCTGTGGATAAGCATCTAGCTCATGAATAAGCGGGCAGCCAATTGCCTTGGGAACCGTTCTGTATAACAGAAGGCCATCAGGTTGTCTCTCTGTTCCTTTGACAGCTATTCATCTTCCCATGCACCTCATCCCTCTTGGTTTCGACAAAGGCCTTGCTGCCCTAGTCTGGAATGTTATCAAGGTATGCACTGACACCTCATTTGAAACTGAGATTTGCAGAGAGGTTATGAAAGGTCATAGTGAGAAACAGAACTAAGGATTCTAAAAACCGCAGCTTGAACACCTGGCTTCCCCAATCCTCCTGTTACTCTGGTGTCAGCCTTGTAAAAAGACTTTTTTTTCTGAAATGAATTAAGAAATCAACCTCAAGTACCTATGAGCTTTATTGAAATCCCTACACACCAAATGTCATAGAGATAGAATTTACAAAATATTTTAAGAAAAATAATAGATCTTTTTTGTTTTATAGAAATATAGAAGATACCAAAAAGGTCAAGATTTAGGACAGCACTGGAGTTGCAAAGTTTGTGATTAGATTGGCCACAGTTTGAAAGCGTTTACTAGGAAGTAAATTCTACTAAATGGAGTGAGACTTCCTTTTGATAAAAGAGATTTAGCATCCAGTTACTATTCCAAACTGCAGTGAAAATAAATATGCCTATCTTTCTGTCATACCTGTAACATTTTTTCCATGCAAGTCACTACTCTGCCAGTTCTCTGATAACCTTAGTGAATGAACTGAATGTCTTGACCTAACAGGAAAATTGCTGAAAATATGAATTTCAGTCACATTGAACAGAAATATAGCAATCAACCATGGCTTATTTTAACTTTGGGAAAGTTCTTCATTTAAAAAAAAAAAACCAAAAATCCTCTAGCTAACCTCAGAGAATGAGAGAGAGTAAAGATAAAGCACTAGGATAAAAGGAAATTATTTTTTTTCCCAGATACACAGTACAATGTCAAATCAGATTCATTTAGGTACTAAAACTTTTGCAAATGAGAAGCCATCTCTAAAACTAGTTCTGTTTTCAAGGTCAATAAGCAAAGAGCCAGCCCTCGTTCTTTGGAGATACCGTCCAGTCGCATTCAGCAGCTCCCTTGTCAGCCAGCTGTTATCTACATAGCCCACTTCTGCTATTTGATGTACTGCTGGGCTCTTGTCACTAGAGCACAAGATATTTTCATCTTCCCTTTTTCAGACACCCTTAACATTCCACATTTCCCAGCATGGAAATCTCTGTGTCCTTTGCCTGACAACTTGCTAGAAAAAGGAACATACAAAATGGCTCAAAATTCTGTATTATCACCATCACCATAGTGATGTGCGACTAAAATAGTTTTTACATAGCCCACGTGATCGAGTTGACCAGGAATGGTGTCGTAGATTTCCCGTAAGCGAGGCGCTGTTTGTTTTCTGTAGGCTGAACAATGAAGTCCATAACTGTGAAGTTTAGGTGTGTCCGACTAAGAAAACTACAGACGCACTGAGGTACAATTAAATGTTCTTCTCACTTATCGTGTTCCCAGAGTTATTATGCTGCCTTTTATGGGAGCCACTTTGCTTCCATTCCAACTGCAGTCTGCAATTACTGCTGAAGTAATTGCTTTTCAGTGCTCATTAGTGGTAACTAAATTAGTGTTTGCCCACATCCAGCTATCATAGGAGACCGTAAGGGTGTGAACCAGGTGAAACTGAAACTGGGCAATGCTGAAGTAATAATAGTCTGACAAATTCATGAGATTGACAAGCAGCTCTCTCAGCAATATACCTCAGTATACCTAAATCTCTCTCTGCTCCCTCCCTCACACACACCCTGAGTGCATCTATTGTTGTGGGGTTTGGGTTCAGCATTAGCCAGATGTTAAACTTTTAGGACCTACTTTGGTCTTAGTTAGAATCCTGGGACCCAGAATACACATGACATACACTAAGAATTACAGAATTCTAAGCCTAGGAATGGGCTTGCCATGGACCATTGCCTCTTTAATAGGCAAGCCAATGAGACTTCAAGTATTTGCAGGCCTTGTGGGTAAAATAGAAAATAATATTTCAAGTTAGGAGTAGGTGTTGGGTTTTGTCTCATTTTCTCAGAGGACAATCTTGGTACTCTTGGTTACATTTTATGTTTCCTAAATTACATGTTGTGTGTTCTGTACACTAAATACACTAGTTAAAACATCTCTCTATAGCATTGTTTTCCCTATTGAAAGATGTGTGTCCCACAACTAAATGGAGTTGATTCATTCCCCCTACAAATATCTAGTTCAATTTACCCCACTTCTTCAGGATGTTGACAAAAGTCATTTTGTTGCTGCTATTGACACACAATTGGGGGCTTAAAAATCCTTGCCAAGGTATTGCCAATCATCCAGAGATTTATCAGATCCAGATTTATCTTCTGCTCACCTCTTTCACAATCTTCCTAGCTGAGGAATTCTGCAGTTGAAACAAAGGAGAACTGTTAAAATGGGAATCTTGTGGAATCTTAAAGACTTTAAAGTCTTTATTTGATGTAAGCTTTTAGGCATCTTATGAAATGGGCTGCAGTCCATGAAAACTTATGCCTCTAGTCTTCAAGATGCCACAAGATTCTTTATTGGTTTATTTTTAATTTTATTAAGTTACTAACAATATGGCATAGAGGCATATCGTAACTTTTAAAAAACAGAACAAACAAGAAACTCACCAGGCACTGTATATTATTTTCTCCAAAAGTAAGATTTTCAAAGTTTATATGAAATCACGTTACCATGGCTGTGTACATGTGTGCACACACATATTCATATCCATGTATGCATAGCTTTAAATCACCTGTCAACTTGTGACAACCCCATTAATTTCATAGGGTTTTCTTAGGCAAGGAATACTCAGATGTAGTTTGCCAATTCTCTCCTCTGAAATATAAGTCTACACAGCCCCTGGATTCCATGCCTAAATATCCTAAAAGCACCACATGCTGTCTGATCATGGAAACTAAGCAGAGCCAGCCCTGGTTAGTACTTGGATGGGAGACCACCAACAAATACCAAATGCTATAGGCTATATTTCAGAGGAAGTAACAGGTCAACTAGCTCTGAATATTCCTTGCCTAAGAAAATCTTATGAAATTAATGGGGTCATGATAAGTCAGCAGGAAGCTTGAAGGTACGTACACACAGACACCTGGTATTCCCAGGCCTGCTTAGCTTCCAAGATCAGACAGAATCTCATGCTGGAAATTGTTACCCCACTGGAAACCCTGTCCCAGGATCTACAATTTTGATATTAAAATATGATTCTATGTGCCTGAAAGGTCCCCCAGATGGGCATGTAGGCAGCAACAGTCGAACAATCGAAAACTAGGTCAGACCAGTAAAATACCCCGTCACATAGCCCCAGGAGACTTCAAGCTGTGCAAACCCACAGCAGACAAAGGGTCCTCAGCCCCTGAGAAGCTGACTTGAGGGGATTAGCGCCTTTGCCCCAAATTGAGCAAAATCCTATCAGGCAAGGACCATTTACATGAAGTCACACCACAACCCAATGCAGCCAAAGATCCTGAGACTTTGGCAACACCTTGTAATCTCATCACACAAAGGAAGTTACCATTGTGGAGCTTCATTCTCATTGCAACACCCATTGTTCTGCCTGGGAACGATTAGCCCCCCAGGTACTTTTTCCCCTACAAATAATCCCAGTTTTGGAGCAGTTCTTTGGATCACCCCCCGTCACCCCAACAGACTGTTTCTCCATCCGTTGAGTAATCCCCTCAGCCCTCTCCTTGCTGAGCTCCACTTCTCCGCTGCTTTTCCCGGACCAAGGACTTCAGGAAAAGGTGCAGTATTACCCCAGCTACAACCCCTTCAATATTCCCCTATCCAGTTTCCTCTCTTTTGCTTCTTAATAGGTCTTGAGTGAGTGTGTGAGTGATTGCGTTGGTGTGTGAGACTTTCATTCAATGAAATCATTTTATTGGACATTTTTGTTTGATTTTTGGCTTGGCCTGGCCCTGTAAAAACTGAGTAAAAAGACCCCACCAGGTTATCCTGCCTCTTGCATTGCTATTGCTCATGCTCTGGCTAGTTTCCATTTCCCATCACATGGAGCACATTGAGTTGTTCCCCAAGGGACCCCAGAAATCAGAGTAACAAAATTGTTGAGTCAAACTGGTTGGACAAGTTATCTCAGCCAGACCTTTTGGTAAGGAGATCAGCACTAATGGCCCTAAACGGCTGGTCATTGCATGACCAAAGAAATGACCATAGACATGTTTTTCTTCCTTAAAATAGCCCTTGCTTTCCCAAGGAAGGTGGAGGTCTATGTAACAGCAAATGGCCTGTAGTTTTTGAAATCATGAAGTAGTTTGAAGAAGGATAAACTATGAGAATTTTGGCTCCTCTCAGTATGAAAGGCGATCAATAAATTTTAGGACATCCATTGGAGCTGTTTAAGCTTTACAGCCTCCAATGAGGTTCAACCTATTTATCCGTAAATGAAAACAGTACTACAAAACACAATTTAGCCTACAGTGACCTCATTCCAAAGAAACAAAACCCATGGGAGGCACTAGGACCCTAAAATCTCACCACTCAGAGACTCCAATGTGGGTTGTACTAATGTGGGATTAAGAGTACTTCCAACCTTTACAACTTCAAGGTTGAACTATTAAAATATGATCTACCTAGGATTACCCTTGACAACTGTTCCAAAGCTGTTGCCTCTAGTCTAAGTATCTATTACTACTACTGTTGAACACTCTATTAAACTCTGTATATTACTGTTCTGACAGCCAGAGTGGTACAATGCATTGAGCTACAACCCTGGAGACCAGGGTTTGATTCCCTGCTTGGCCATGGAAACCAACTGGGTGACCTCGGACGCATCACACATACTCCGACCCAGAAAATCCCATTATAAGGTCACCTTAGGGGTCACCATAAGTTGGAAATGATTTGAAGATACACAACAGTAACAATTATTGTTTTAGATTTTACAATTACTACACATGGTGTAGTGCCTTGGGTGTTGGAGGAAGATTCTGGAAACTAGGGTTTGATTCTCCACTGGGCCATGGAAACCCACTGGGTGACTTTGGACAAGTCATGTTCCCTCAGTCTCAGAGGAAGGCAAAGGCAAACTTCCTCTGAACAAATCCTGCTAAGAAGACCCCATGACTGGTTCACCTTAGGGTTGCCATAGGTCAGAAATAACTTGAAGGCAAGCAAGAACAACTACTGTCCTCAATGCTGTACAGCAGGAACAGGAATCATGTAGAACTCCAGAGGTGGTTGGACTGCAGTGTCGAGCATTCTGCACCATTGGTGATACTGGCTAAGCCAAATAGGAGCTCCATCCAAACAACATCTGGAGGGCCTGGTTTCCATCCCTGCTTATAGGCTTCCTCCGTTTAAAGATATACCTGTTGTATGACTGAAGCTCCAAAGCATTTTGACAAGCTTTTTCTTTCAAAGAACATTTTCTGTTTATATTGTTGTTTTCTCAAAACACTACACCCACCTCTGTGACTGGTAATCACAGCAACACGTTGCATTGCTGGGCTAGACTGACAACACGGAAGAAGAACTTGGCTACTTGACACTTTTTAAACTACTATTCAAAATATATTATATAGGTAAGTTATGAAGTTTCCATCTTAGCTTTTTGTGGAGGGTGTAGAATAAAGAAAAAGATTGTTGTTTGTTGTTCATTTGTTTACAGCAGCCAGAGAATTATAGCACAAGAAAAACTACAGCCCTTTAATAAATTATGTTAAAGGCAAATGGGTGGAAGATTAAGAAAAAAAAAACCCACCAAACACATTAAAAATCCTAAAGGTGACAAAAAGGTTTTACAGCCATGTCTTGCTTTATAGTAGGGATGGGAATTGGACAGACTGTGGGTCACATGCAGCATAGGGATACTCATGTACCACCCTAAGGTACCCCTCACTCCATCTTCCAGATGTCCCCTGTCCCCCCCGTTCTCTTTTTAAAAAATATATAATATTTGACCAAAACCATGTCTAGGGAGCATGGTTGTGCCATAAGTCTCTGTTCCAGGAGCCCACTATATTGGAATAGCAAAGAAAAATAAAACAAAAACAAAAAAACAATGAAAGAAAGAACCAGAAGTAACTGGACATTAACTTCCAGTTTAAGTAAATGGACTTTGCATAATAGGGAGAACCTAAAACAGACCCTCTGCCTCTCTGTGTGTACCCATCCTTGCTTTATAGTTTACAGGAATGTTTTTAAAAATTAAAAAGAAAAGACAGGTATGGAGGTATACGGAAGGAAAAAGAATGAATAACAGCTAAAGTCTTCTCAGAGTTAGCTAGGGATTTTCTGGCTGGGGGATCCAGGGAACAGTAGTCCAAAAAGTAACTTTCCAAGTTGGATCTCCAAAATATGAATGTTATGCTATACTAAAGGTATGCATTGGAGAATTGGGCCCAGTAGTATCATCTCTGGACTTGCATTGGCTCTGCAAGCAGAATCTTCCTAGCCACACTGCTACAATTGTTGACAAATTGCAGGGAGGAGACTCTGGCTGACCTGCTTTTCTGCCTTTAATGACAGCTTGATGTGTTTTTCACAGCATAAAGATAAACTACAGCATCATCAAGTGGGAAGGGATTTTGGAAATCCTCTAGATCAAAGCTTGTTAGCTTATTTGGACTACTATTGGAACCCTCCATCTAGCATAGATAGCAGTCTTAGTGGCTGGGAGATTCTGGGAGCCATTGACAAAAAAAAGTAACTTTCCCAAGCTCTGAATTAGACCAGGGATAGAAAGCTTTTTGGGCCCTCAAGGCCACACTGATGCTGGTTGAACAGTTGGGGCCCACAGGAAGGGATGGACACAAATACACGTCCTAGTGACCCTCCTTCTGTGCTAGGAGGAAGTGAACAGCCTTCTTCCTCCAGCAATCCTGATACAGATGGCTCTTTCCTTACTGAAAAAGAGTGAGGATTTTTGGGAGACAGGATGGAGAGTCTTCTCTTTACCCAGCCCTAGAGAACCTGACACAGATTTTTTTTTTTCCTGGCAGGTAGCAATTGAGATGGAGGGGAAGACATCCAAAGGTGATGTACTTAAGATCTACGGGGCCTGCATGTGGCCCCAGATGGCAGTAGCACCCCATAATCTAGACCAACCTCCCTGCTTAGTGCTTTCTCTGAGGTGAGCTCTGATTAAATACTTCCAGCATCTGAGAACCCACCCCTCCCCAGGATGTGTGCCACTACTGAGCAATTTTAAGCCTCCTATTCTCCTAACACTTAGCAAGAATCTTGCTTCACTGTAGTTTTCACCTATTAACATTAACATCCGATAATGCTGGTATATCAAGATTTCCACTGAAAAGAGTGGGCAACCCAGCATGTTATCTTGGATGCCGTTAGAAGAATTTGGAGCAGGGACCCTTTGTGTTCAAAAGATATGTTTTACCTCTAAGATAATTCCAGAAACTAGCTGGAGGGAGAGAAAAAAGGTCAGAGATGGCAGAAAATGGAAACCTGCTGTGTGTTTAGTTTTGACCTCTGTCAAAGCAGTCCAATGCAAAAATTTTGTTAGAAATGACTGTGAGGTACTGAAGCTATAGACACACAAAATGAAATCCATGGTACTGCTGAATAAAGATGGTATCACAGTGCAGGTGTTAAAAGTGTGTCCACAGCTAATAGCAAAAGTAGCAAGAGATCGTGACTGTTTACAGTATGTGTATGTAGGGTGACCAGATGTGAAGGGAAACTGGGCTCCTGTGTCTAAAGTAACTACATAGAAAAAGGAATTTCAGCAGTTAATACTTTCTCACCCTTTGCATGACAAGCTGCCTGCCTCTAAGTTCCCTGTTCCAGACCACTGTTCCAGAAACAGGATGTTTGTGTCTGGACATCTTGTCTGCATATCATCTGAATTACCATGTGTTGTTAATTGAGAAAAGCTTATGCAATCAAAGGTATCTTCATAGTTTTTTTTTTTAACTTTAATAATGACTAGAATAATTCAAGAATATATGAAAGCAAGTCATACCAATATTCCCTCTAGCCCCACAGTTTGTTTTCAAGAGGTATAGGAAAATAAGTCCAAATAGTCCTTTTCTATAGTTAAAAAGTATGCTGTCTCATTGAATCTATAGAAATCTGTGTTTTTCATTCTTGTTTACTTCAGTTTTTTTTTACATCAAAACTCATTTGACATACAACAGTTGTGATTTTACTTGTACTTGTATTGAACTTAATGGGATTTCTCAATACACCATTAGCAGCAACAAGGTACTACCTTTGGAGTAAATAAACGAGGGACAGGAACTATATGTTCCTGCAGATTTTGTCAATCTGAAATTTCCTGCAGTGCTCACCAGATCTAGCCGATATAACCAATGGTGTGGAATGCTGGGAGCTGCAGTTGAACAGCTAGAGAGCCACACAATTCTCACCCCTGAAACAAAACCTGGACACTATTACTCAATTGTGGACTTGGAAACCTGTGAAGGAGAATTTCCATTTCTGAAAGACTAGAATAGGAGATTTGTGTGGCACTGAATATGTTGATGTACTACAACCCCCAGCATCCCTCACCATTGCTATGGTTGTGGGGGCTGCTAGGAGTTGCAGTCCAAGGATATTTGGAAGCTGCACAATTCCCTGGGCAAGATTACTTTAAAAAACAGTTCTGAAAGTTATTACACATACTACAAGAAAATTTCAAATAGCAAATCCAGCACAAAGCTGCTTAAATTACTTGCAGGTTGCACAATATATGGTCTCAGGAAGGACTAGGAGTGGCTAGTCGACCAACAGAAAGTAATTGTTCCTCCTTAGGAATACCTAAGTAAACTATTTGTCTTGCTTTGGCAATTCATTTCCAATTGGAAAAGGAGCACACTGTCTTGCTGTTCTGAAGGGCTCTGAGTTGTTTTAGATAGTTAGGGTCACCTTAGGGTCACCATAAAATTGGAAATGGCTTGGAAGGCACACAACAACAAGAAGATAGGTGACATAGCTGTCTCTTGCTGTGCTGCACTGAACTCTGTTCAGATTCAGTCCTTACAACCACTAGCTGACCCTGAACACTTATCCCCAAGATACATTTGTGTGTGCGTGCGCACGCGCGTGTGTGTGTGTGTAGTGGATGACTGGGTATTAAAATTATATGATTCAGCTGAAATGGATAAGTTGACAATGTTATTAGACAGCAAATCCGATTGGGACTTTAGACAAGAATGGAAATCTTAACTCCCCTCTGGGACACCAGATGGGGTAAACTCTCAATAGCTTCAAGGAATAAGACTTGCATTCTTATAGAGATATTAATTGAATTATTGACTAAAGTGTAAACCTGCTGTAAATATCATAATTAATGTTATGTATACTTCAGGATTCAGGAAGTATTAGACAAACAACCTACAGAGACTGGGGAGGAAGTCACAATGTAATAATGTTTGTAGTGTTATTTTGTTCTTTAGTACTTTGGTTTCCTTTTTTTTTGTCTGCCTTCTTTTTTGTTTTGTGTATTCTATTTTTCTCTTTGTTTGCTTTTTTTGTATTGTTTGCCCTCTTTTGCTATATAGACTTGTGCTTGATGGTCTATGTCTTTTTTTTTTTAAATTAATTAATCTTGCAATAAAAATTGTTTAAAAAAGAAAGGGAGAGAGCGAGAGATTATGCAGATCAGAGTGGGCAGCCTGTAGCCCCTGAGATATTGTTGAAGCGATGACCATGGGTGGTGGGGTTTGCAATCCAACAATATTTGATGGGGAACACAAGTCATCCAGTCTGGGTGTGGGCATATGGAAAGAGGGATAAATGAACAGACAGACAAATTAATCACATGCACGCAATGAAATCACACTTAAATTGATGATGACCAATTCAAGTTGTCATTGATCATCCATTTGTTATTTTGTTAACAAACTATCAGTTGTTATTGTTGTTTTGCTTCACACTGTTGAGGCTGTTGTTGTTGTGTGTCTTTAAGTCATTTCTAATTTATAACAACTTAGGCCATTTCCGCACTTTCCGCCAGTCGGCCCCTCCCGAAACTGCTAACCCCAGGATTCCATAGGATGTTGAAAGTGGAATAATAGCACTATAACAGTCCAGTGCAGAAACGGCCTTAAAGGTGAACCTATCAGAAGGTTTTCTGGGCAAGATTTGTTCAGCGGGGCTTTGCCATTGCCTTCCTCTGAGGCTGAGAGAGTGTGGCTTGCAGGAGGACACGCAGTTGGCTTCCAGGGCTGAACAAGGATTTGAGTCACCGGAGTCCTAGTGCAACACTCAAATCCCTACACCATGCTGGCTCTCTTGCTATTGAGTTCAAAGATGGCCTATGTTTAGGGAGCCCTGGTGGTGCAGTGGTTAAATGCCAGTACTGCAGCCACAAGGTTGTGAGTTCGATCCTGCCAGGCTCCAGGTTGACTCAGCCTTCCATCCTTCCGCAGGTCGGTAAAATGAGTACCCAGCTTGTTGGGGGTAATTAGCTAAAAAACACATTGTAAACCATACATGCTATTTGTAATGTATAATGTATTTCATATTGTTCACCACCTTGATCCGTGTGGAGAGGTGGGATATAAATAATAATAATAATAATAATAATAATAATTATTATTATTATTATTATTATTATTATTATTATTATTATACAATACCCATTCAAGGTCAGTTTGTTCATGTTTACTGTTTAAAATTAACAAGTTAACCAACATTTGTATGGAATGAGAAGCAGAGTATTGGTTGTCTGAGACATGAAATTTGAGCCTTCATTCACCACAGATAGGAAAGCCCTTAGCCACAACGTCCCCCAGCATTTGGTTTCAGAGGTGTTTCACATCCAAACCTAAAGGGATTTCAGGCCCAAGTCTCCGAACCAAAACTATTCTTGTTTCTTCAACAAATCCTCTAAATAGGCTTTGTGAGTTGTTGTAGTTTTAATCCACTACTGTATTGACTGGTTCAGTCAGCACTACGATGTTGCTTAGCAACAAGCATTTTCTCTTTCGATCTCTTCTCTCCTGCCATATGTTTATAATGACAAAAAAATAAAAGAGAGAAACAATTTAAAGAAGGAAGGTTGACATTCTGAGATATATCTATATATAGATAGAGACAGAGATGTATCTCAGAATGCGTGTATATTATATATATGAATTTCACCTAATATAGAGGTCTCCAGAATAAAATTAATTAATTAAGATTAATTCTCAGTGCTCTGTGGTAGGACCTGCTTTGAAAAACTTCACAGTCTAAATTCTGTTCAGAGTTTAACTCTGCTTCAGTTTCTTCCTCAGCCATTACGATCACTGGTTAGCCATGTAGAGATCTCTTGGGGAGTCTCTCAAACTAGGTAGCCTATCTCACAAGGTTGTTGAGGACGCACATATACACACAAAGAATAACATCACTTACACCTTCTCAGAGAGAAGTGCAATATATAAATGTGTTAAATAACTGCAAAGTGTTTTTGACAAAAATATTCTATTACCCATAGCATCCAAAGTGACACACAGAAGGAAATGTCTCTTGTCTTCGTCCGATTTTTAAAGATAATCTGGACGTCTGAATTATGTGGTCCAATGCACGCAAACATCTCCAAGACCAAACAGTCACCAACAGGTGGTTTTTTGCATTCAGTGTTTTGGCACAGCAAGATAGCTACCATGTTCTGAAACGTACCATACCTTCCAACATTTCACAGATGAAAGCCAGAACACAAGAAGCCAAGCAACACCAAAGTGTGGTCAAGATGGGAAAGGTTAACAGTCATGAAAAAGACACAAGCTAGGCATGGCTGCTGCAGTTTTTCTTGCCTGACTCTCAAAACACACTCTCCTTTTTATTTCAGCCTGTTTAAAAATTCAACACTGTTGCGTACCATACTTCTAACATTTGCAGATGAAAACCAGGACAAGCACGGCTAGATAACATCAGAGTGTAGTCAAGATGGCCACAATTATTAATGTAGGAGAACACATAAGCTTGGAGCGGATGCAGCAGTTTGCTGTTGCCTGAGCCTTCTGGGAAGGGCAAAATTCCACCTTTCCTGTCCTCGCTCCACAGCTGAGTTGAGGGCAGACTGCTATTTGAACTCAGTTTGCAGCAGCAGTTGAATGAGGTGAGGATAAAGTCAGAGAATTGGAGGAGGAGAGAGAAACTGGGATCTTTTTAAAACAGCTGAAAAGGTGAGAAGACAGAGGATTAATCAGGACTGCCTCTGCCAAATTGGGATAATAAGAGGTATGACATATATTTATTTCTAATTTTAGCATTTTTATCTGAATACCACTTATTCTGAAGGAAACTCAAAGGTATATTCTTCCTGTAAAAATCTCCCCAAAATCAATCCAGTAAATGAAGTTATATAGCATCAGTCCAAAATCCATCTTTTCTTTCTCTCCAGCAGCCAAATGGCTTTTAAACGTCATTTTTCCCACAGTTACAAAGTGTTGGCTTGAAGCTGTGCCCTGACACTTTGATCCTCAATGCTTTTACTTGCCAGAGTTTAGAAAGATTTTTTAAAAAAATAAAAATAAAATGTTCTATTGTCATTATAATTTGGGAGAGTGGAAATCTTTACATTCCCATCATTCAGAAATGACTGAAATAGCTAGGTTTTGGTTACATATTCAGAAAAGCACTAAGATGCTAGAAGCTGGCACATCTACATAGTGAGACCTTGCAAAAAATAATTTTACCCTCCCCAACCCACTGTTAGGGAAAAGAAGTGAAGTTTTCTCTCACTATATCATTTGCTGGGGGGGGGGCAATAAGGGTGCTACTGTTGTAACATGATTTTACAAAAGGATTTGGATCATTTCTGCACTATCCTGTTATAGTGCTATTATTCCATTTTCAACCTCCTGTGGAATTCTGGGGTTTATATTTTACTGAGGTCAAAGAGCTTTCTGGCTGAGAATTCTAAAGGCCCCTCTCTAACCGCAAACCACAGGATTCCATAGGATGTTCAAAGTGGAATAATAGCACTATAACAGGGTAGGGTGGAAAGGGCCTTGGTTATGCTTTTTTCTTACTCCCAAATGTAACATGCAACTCGTAAAACATCAAGTAACATCATTGCTTGTAATCCATTACTTCCATGCTCTGTTTACAACCCTGGAAAACCAGGCATCTAAAATTCCATGGATAGCTTCCATGAGAAAGAAAGCTTGCTACACTCAGTCTTCCTCTAGATATAGTGAGCAATAAGAAGACAACAGAAAGGGAGAGAGCTAGAAAGCTACATTTGTGACCTCTGACTCTCTCAACGTTGAAAATGGCTCAAAATTCTGTTCATGCCCTGCTCCCCGCAGGCTGCTGGGAATGCCATTGGACACTCCCTGCTCCAAGTGGAGGGATGGGAGTTCTAGAGGTCTGTGGAGGCTCACTTCCTGGAAGTTGCACAGCTGTGCTGTAGAGTCTCTCTCTGTGTGCCTTCAAGTCACCTGTCAACTTATGGTGATCCCATGAATTTCACAGGGCTGGCTTAGGACTTGGTTAGTTTGCCAGTTCCTTCCTCTAAAACAGTGGTTCTCAACCTTCCTAATGCCACGACCCTTTAATACAGTTCCTCATATTGTGGTGACCCCCAACCATAAAATTATTTATTTATTATTTACAATGCCTCCCCCCTCCGGCAAAGGCCGCCTTGCTGGCCAGGACCAGGGTGGGGGGAGAAGGGAGAGAAAGAGGAGCCGCGCATCTCCCCTGGGGAAAAAATCTGAGAACCCCCCCGGGCTCTGCTTCTGTTTCACTCTCGTTTCCACTGGGGGGCAGTGTGGGAAAAGTTTCCAGAGTGTTGACCCTGGCCGGGGGGGAGGAATCCCAGCGCCTTTGTCTTTTGCGCCGGGTGCAGCTCGCCCCCCCGGAAAAGTGCCGCCTTGCAGCCCCCTGGCCCTTCTGCAGCACCCCCCTCTGTGGCGAGTGGGGCAGAGGCCGTGGTGAGGAGGGGGCCTGCCCCCCATGCTGCCGCTCCCCCAACCTGGACCATCAGATGGGAGGTTCTCCTGGTAGCAGAGAAGGGGAGCGATTTCAGTCCCTTCTGAAAGGGGGCAGGAGGATGCGAGCACGTGGCTCGCGCTTGTGCACCACCACTCCTGCTGTGGCGATGCTGTGGCCGCACGCGTTCCCACCAAAAGGGGCAGGAGGACGCGAGTGCATGACTTGTGCTTGCGCACCACCACTCCTGAGCCTTTTCAGCACGTTACCTTATCGCGGAGGTGGGGGTGCCGTTCATGCAAGCAAGTTCTTGCACAAGGTGCTCTCTTCGCTGCTCCTTCGTCCGGCAGCTGGCTTCCTAGTTGCGCAACCGCCCCGCCGCTTCCTCCCCCAGCGCAGCCTACAGCTCCCAGGCTGCACTGCGGAAGGAAGGGGCAGTCGCACGACCAGGAAGCCAGCTGCAGGACAAAGGAGCAGTGAAGAGAGCGCCTCGCGCAAGAACCTGGTTACATGAACGGCACCCCCCACCTCCGCGAGTGCGGAAAAGGCCCAGGAGTGGTAGTGTGCGAGCACATGGCTCGCTCTTGCGCACCACCACCAAGGAGGGAATGGAGCCTAAGACCATCGGAAATACGTATTTTCTGATGGTCTTAGGCAACCCCTGTGAAAGAGTGGTTCGACCCCCAAAGAGGTCGCAACCCACAGGTTGAGAACCACTGCTCTAAAATATAGTCTAAGGCACCTGCTATTCATTGGTGTTTAGCTTTCAAGATCAGGTGGGATCTGGTGCCTTTAAGGTATTTAGGCATTTTTTGCTGTAGACTGTACACATGTTTTAAATACCTGGAGAGGACTTATCACCAGGGTTGCCAGAGAAGGGGGGGAAAAGCCAGCAGGTTCCTGTATCTTTCATGGTTGTGTGGAATCCTGAATTTTAGCAACTATTGCTTCTTACCTGGTTTCGTGACAAGCAACACTTGCTAAAAGTCCCTCTTCTATACAGGCATTAAAGATACAGGAACCTACTGGCTTTTTTCCCCCTGGCAACACTGAACATGTCACACTTAAAATGTTTCAGGGTAGCTGTGTTGGCCATACAAGAAAAGAACAACAAAATCCAAAATCCATTATGTTGTGAAACCTTTATTGGGCTGACTGAAAGCTGCAAAATAGATCATACTAGTTTTCAAAACTTCCCTGCTTTCTGCATCAGGTCCAGCAAAGGTATTGGTACAGGATAGATTTACCACACTTTTGACTCACTGTTTCTTTATCTTGAGACTGCCAGCCAACAGCTTACTACTTTGTGTGTCAGTTTCTTACACAATAGCCTACACAATTTTCCCTATCACCACCTGAAACTGGGCATTTGAATAAAATGAAGGCAGAAGTGAATTGTTCAAATTACCTTTGGCATTATTACGAGTTTGTCTTTTTAAATGAGTCTTAGTATCCCTGTGGTTTTGCCACAAGTGACTTTACAGAAAATCAGATATTTATACAAAGGAGCCTCAAATGCTCTTTAATAGCTCTCTATAGCTAGCATCCTGTTGATGGTGAGTCAATACAAAGGTATACCTAATCTATTCAGTGCAACTATGCATGCCTTCTAGTAGTTTCTGACATGGCTGACCCTAAGGTGAACCTCTAACCAACCAGACTAATTTAAAATAGCATAAACAATCAGATTTCTATGTATGCATGTGAGTCCAGGCCAATGAAGAAAGCTGATGGCAAGACGACTCATTTAAATGTGGGGCTGCATAAGAGTTCTAGTGAAACCATGGGCTGCTAAAAATGCAAATGAGTAGGTCTTAAAACAAATCAAGGTTGAACTTTCCATAGAAGCCTAGATGATTAAACTGAGGCTGTTGTACTGTGGAGATATCGTGAGACAAGATGACTCTTTGGAAAGATGATAATGCTTGATACAGTGGAAGGCAGTAGGAAAAGAGACAGAGTACATTACAAGTGGATAAACTCTATCAAGGATGCCACAACCCTCAGCTTGCAGAATATGAGCAGGGCTGTTGATGGTGAGTTGTCCTGGAGGTGTCAAAATCAAACAACAACAACAAAGTCAAACAAGAGCAAAACAAAAATAATAAGAATGATTTTAAAAGACCAAAAATATATTTTAAAAATAAGTAGATGAAAACTGGTTAACATAGTTTAAAGTGGCTTGAAACCATGCGCATATGAGAATTTGTATAATATCATATCATTTGGACCCAAAAAGCTTTGGTCAGGGCAAATGACTAGAATAACAATGTTATCAGCCTGAGTTAAATAGGCAATAAGCATCTAATGATGGTTGTTGTTGATGGCTCACACACTGAGGTTTACATGCTAGAAGAACAGATAATTTTTGCCTAGAAATGTCATTGTCTAAGAGTGTTGCCACCAGGTTTTCAATGGACTCTACTCTTGTGCCTTTAAGAACAGCCACCCAACAAATGAAGTTTCACCTAGCAAGAATGTAGCTAAGTGTTAATCATGTGGGTGAGATGATTTCCCTCTGTTTCACCTGAAAACCATCCATTCTAATCCTCTTGGAGGTAACTTCAAGGTTGGAAAGAAAACTGGAACCTTAAAACAAAACCCACAACCAAGGAAAGGATCCAGCCACTGTGAAGCACTTTTATGCTCTGTTGATTTCAATGGCAGAAATTTAAGCACACACTTAACTTCCTTGTTGAAATCAATGAGGGATTAACATTGATTAACATTGAACTGATTATGCCAGTTGTTGTAAAATGCATTTTTAGAAATGAAAAAGAATGGGAACAGTTTATAAAATGTTGTCTGTCACCCTTTAGTTTCAACAGACCAAAAGAAATTTTCCTCTTTTCAGTTAAACTCTAGGGAAACATTCTTCCCCTGAAATATTAAAAGAATAACTGAATGTCAAATTAAATTTCAATAAATTAGAATTTAAAAATACACTAATGGAAAGAAGGAACTTGGTTAAGTCTCTTAACTTATTGTGACAGAAGGCTCTTTTAATGGTTTGTGTTAGGCTTTTATCTTTTCTACTGTGTCTTAATGTGTTTTAAAGCTCTTTTAATTCAATGTTTTGAATAGAATTATTTAGCATTTTTAAAATGTTAGTATCACATAGGCTTTGGATGTACTTTGTTTAAATTTATTGTAATCTACCTTGGATCCCATTCTTGGAGAAAGACAAGCTATTAAATAAATAAAGTTGCATCTTACTAATAATGGGTACAATCCAATGGAAGTTCATGATTCTCAAAGAACATTTAACTCAGTAGACCTGTAGTTATAAATCCAGAATTGAAGAGGAGAATGAATCTTCAGTGAAATACTGCAGATGAGCAGTGTAATTCTTACTCAAAGAGAGGCTGGCTGTAGGCCTCTTCTGCCAGCATAAATTTCCTTCTGCCAGCAGAACCCTCCTCTGCTGGCTGATTTTAAGAGATCTAATGACAGATTGATATGTCAACAGAATTGGTCTGTTGGCTGAGATCTGCAGGGTAGAGAAGGAGTGGAGTCAGGAAAGAACCAACTTAATACCAGATTTAAAACTTCTCCAGGCCAAGGATACAGCCACAGTGTTGGTACAAATTTAAGCTAGGTTGAGAGTAACTAATTTTCAGCATCCCCAGGCCTGGGGAAGGGATTAAATTAGCACAATTTTAGCTGGTTCAGTGTCCACTCAACTGGCCCTTTGCCATCTTTGTCTGTTACAATTGCACTTTTAAGTCTGAAACTACTACAAAAAGCAAAAATATCTCAGTGTAAACTCAACTACTAATCCAAGCTAGAGGAGACCCAGTGAATGGTGTGTCAACACTTAGGCCCTTTCCACACGGTGTAGTCACTGTGTAGCTACGATGGCTTCAAGAGACATGCATCCGCACAATGTCGTTGCTATTAAATGGACGTGAAATTGCTGGTGCTCCTTTGCATGTCGCTAAAGCGTTGTATTTGAGCAACAGGAAAAATGCGTTTTCACTCCCTCAGACCGCTTCTACATTTCTACAACTACATGTGGAACCGCTGAAGCGCTTTCCTGCGGGAATGGGCAGATTGAGGGCGTGCCCGGCTTGTCCCTCCGTCACTTCCCCTCCTGATTTGTCCCTGCCCACCAAAGCAGAGGTTGTCGCCATTTTTCCTCCATGTGAGAAATGATGGAGGAGAAGAAATGCAGGGAGAAAGTGGCAGGTAAGTTTTTTCTAATAAATCAATCCTTGTGGAACTTAGGAACGCTCTTCTCACTGGGCTAATTTTTAGGGGGAGAGGTGGGCAGGGGGACGGTACTTCAGGCATTCTGGCTGCTCACACAGATGTTGGGAGTTTCAGCCCTTCCCCAAGTAAACATTTCCAAGTCTCATGGGAGCTGCAGTTGCTCAGACCCCCCCCCAAACACGTCGCTCTCTTCCCCTCCCCTCGCCAACCCATACTCCCCCTGGCAATCGCCAAACACGCCCACTGCAAAAAAGACCACCCCGCAATCCACTCTGCCAGCCTTATGGGACCTGCAGTCACTCAAATCCCTCCTCAAAAGCATCCACCACCCTCCCTTGGCCAACAAAAAACCCCTCCCACCCTGCCAAATATGCCCTGTTGCAAAAAGGACCATCTCTCTGTGCATTCTGCCAGTCTCATGGGACTTGCAGTCACTCAACCCCCCCCCCCAAATCCACTAACCTCCCTTCACCCACCCATGCCTCCCTGGAAACCGCCCAACATGCCCCATTGCAGAAAGCCCCCCCCCCGATATGCACTCTGCTAGCCTTATGGGACTTGCAGTTCCTCAAAACCGTTCTGAAAACATCAACTAACCCCCCTGACCCACACATTTCCCCACTGGAAACTGCCCATCTTACCATACTGCACAAAGCCCCTCCTTGCTATGCATTCTGCAAGCCTCATGGAACATGCAGTCACTCTGACCTCCCTCAAAACTTCCACTGACCACCCCTCACCCACCCCTCTCCCCCTTACAGACCAGCCAACATGCCCCTCTACATGAAGGCCCTCTCTGCTATGCACTCTGCAAGCCTCATGGAACATGCAGTCACTTCAAAATGCAAATTCTTTGTGTCTTTTCCATCTTGTTAGGTACTTGGCTGCACCTCCTTCCACCTGATTGGGAACTTCATGGATTCTACAGTATACTCTGAAGGCATCCCCCACAACAACAGAAAGCATCATGTATACTGCAGTTGAGCAGGCTGTCCATCTGGCACACAGGCATGATGGGAGCTGCAGCCCTTCCTACCTCAGGAAACACTCTACAAGCCTAATGAGACCTGCAGTCACCCCAGCAGTCCCTGGGCACAACGGAAAACTGTTCAGTTTGACTTCAGACCATATCTACCCAAGATGTTAGTGGTCCAAAATTAAAAATTTAAAACCATCATGAGAGTTGGCTAATACATGTAATACTTAGGATTATTCATGTTCTTCTTTTATATACTTTGCTAATAAATGTTGCTGTTTGTTGTTTCCCAATAAAAGCTAATCTTTAGCCTCTCCCTGTGGCTTCTTCTCCTTTCAGTAGAGGGGGTGGGCCAGCCAACAGGGGCATTTCTTATGTAGCAGCAAAGGTACTGCACAAACACAGTTACTGTAAAAACAACAACAACTTCATTAGCCATTAACACCATGCTGGCGACAGCAGCCGTGCCAGGGACAGACATCCTCCACTCCCCAGGCACCCACAGACTGCCCTCCCCCTGTACTTGGCCCTCCCATGTGGCCCTGAGATGTCCCCAGAGTGGGCAGGGCAGCCAGCTCAGGTCCTCAGAGGGCACTGTGGGAGAACTTGAGATCCCACCTTGACACCCAGGAAGTGTTTTAAAAGCCCAGGGATGAGCACTGTAGAGCCCATGGTGCTGGTGACAGTAGCCATGCCAGGGGCAGACATCCCCCACTCCCCAGGCACCCACAGACTACGAAATGCTGCCCAGCTGTCGCATTTCAAATGGGGCCGGAAGTTCCATGACACTGTTTCTACATAGAGATGTTCCCATGCAGAAACGTTGTCTAGTAAAGTTTAAAAAAATTGAAACATCCAATCAAAGGGGCAGGGTAAAGGCGAAGCAGGGGAGTGGTCATGGACACTGTAGTGTGAAAGGAGAAAGCGATCTTCTCCACCTCAAGTGGAGGAGCGTGTGGAACACAGTGTCATAAAAACGCAGTCATGAACTACGCTCTTGCAATGCCACGAGGTGTTTCTGCCGTCTCATGCGGAAAGGGCCTTAGTTAAATCTCATTGATTCAGTGGGTCTACTCTTATAAGCAACTTTCTAGGCTCTGGGTTCCCCTCAACCACTCACAAATTACTTACAGAACAGAGAGAAATTAGACTACGTAGAAAGGAAAGTGATATATCTGTGCTATTTTCAAGTACCAACTGTTCTGAGTATCTTTGTATAATTTCTAGAGCAAAGTGGGAACTTTTGTTTTTGACTGCAACTTCCAGTGGGTTTTTTGGAATGTAAACCTGAAGTGAATGGAGATGAGAGAGAAAGCAGACCATGCATTTTAACTTCCTCAAGTTCTAATCATATATTTTATATTTATTTTGTGTTTTAGACATGATGTATGTTTATGCTATGTACGAAAAGGATTTTGAAGGAAGATAAACTCAGACTTTAGACAATGTTAGACTGAATCTTCTGTATTTAGCCTTATAAATGTAAGTGTGCATACATTTATTTCTCATCTACCACCTGATCTGCGGCAGAGAGGCCTTCCTGATATACAGAATTACTTGCCTGAAGCTGTTTCTTTGTGAATCAGCCCCACATGGGTGTCTGTGGGTGGACTGGGATAGATTTTCTTACTACACTACTATGATGTCACTTTAACTGCCATGGCAACATCATGTGGAATCTTGGCATATGCTGTTTAGTGACACCTACATAGAATTCCCAGACAGACAGCTTTGATGCCTCATCCGTACATAAACCCCTGGATTCCATAGGATACAGTCATAACAATTAAAGTGGAATCATAGTGCTATAACTGGGTTATTTGAAAGGACCCTGCATCTCTTTCTACCAATCAAGTTGCCTGTTTCCTGGTGGAGTGCTGGTCAGACGGAAAACCCCCCACCTGTGTGTTGAAGAATTCACACACATGCTACAACTGTCCAGGATAACGCTGTGGGGAAAGCTTGCTTGGCTTTGGGCATGTGAAATAATTTGGAAAATTTATGTCTCATACTGTCATGCACAGAATCCTCAGCCAGCATGGCTGCTGGGAGTTGTAGTCCTCAGCTCTGGTATGTGTAAAGGGGATTAGACACAGTGAGAAACATCCATACAATCACTTTTATGTGCCATTAGTGGGAAAACAGCGGCTCCAAAAATGCTAGTAAGAGGGTTTTCATTTCACATGTGTCAGTTGCGCTGAATATGACAGCTTTCTTACACTTCCCAGTGTCATAACTATTACCAGGTCTGAAAGAATAGTGTACTTTCTCATTGGCGAGAAAGAACAAATTCAAGCAAAGCTGTAGTTGGGAGTTGTAATTTTAAGTCTTTGGTTTTTCTTTTATAATAACCTAACAGAAATGTACAGAAATGTCTTTATTCTTGTTATACAGACTCCTATTTGAAGGAGTGCCTGAGTGAATCTAAGATTTAACAACAGTAATTCCTTGGGTCAGTTGTTCTGACTTATGATGACCATATCACAGGGTTTTCTTGGCAAGATATGTTTAGAGAGAGGTTGCTTTTCTTTCCCTCTGAGGCTTAGACAGTGTGACTTTTCCAAGATCACCCAGTAGGTTTCCATGGCTGAGCGGGGGCTTGAACCCTGGTTTCCATAGTCATAGTTCAGCTATCAAACCACTGTACCATGTTAGCTCATAACTGACATCAAAGCTCTCTTATTTTTAGCAGCCTCTTTACGGAAGACCCAGAGGAAAATTGAACTCGCAGCTCCAGGAGAACCATGTAGGTATCCAGCCACTGCACTTACGGAAAGAGCCCTACTGTTTCTTAGATAAGAGGAACTACCTGCACTTGCATGTACCTGTCAACCGTTTGCAGATCTAGTTCCCTGTCTTGCTGCTGCTTAAGAGATTCTGGTAATAACTTTCCCAAGCTCTGATCTATTAAAATAGTTGCCAGAGGCCCCTTAGGCAGGAATGGGCCTCTTCTGTGGTGGCATCCCAGTTACGGAATATTTTCTCAATGGATTTCAGCTGGCATTAATTTTGATGAGTAATTAGGAGCCAGCTTAACATGTTTAGATTCGCCTGTGATTTCAATAATGGCTGCAGATATTTAGTATAGCAACTGAATTTTCTTGCCATTTATAGAACCATAGAATCATAGAAATGTAGAGTTGGAAGAGAACACAGGGGCCATCCAGTCCAACCCCCTGCCATGCAGGAACACCCTCAAAGCACTCCCGACAGATGGCCATCAAGCCTCTGCTTAAAAACCTCCAAGGAAGGAGACTCCACTACACTCCGAGGCAGCAGATTCCACTGCCGGACAGCCCTGACTGTCAGGAAGTTCTTCCTGAGGTTCAGGTGGAATCTCCTTTCCTGCAGCTTGAATCCATTGCTCCTTGTCCTGTTCTCTGGAGCAGCAGAAAACAAGCCCTCTCCTTCCTCTACATGGCATCCCTTCAAATATTTAAACATGGCTATCATGTCCCCTCTTAACCTTCTCTTCTGCAGACTAAACATATTCAGCTCTCTAAGTCTATCCTCATAGGGCATGGCTTCCAGGCCTCTCACCATTTTGGTCGCCCTCCTCTGGACTTGCTCCAGCTTGTCAATATCCTGCTTGAATTGGGGTGCCCAGAACTGGACACAGTATTCAAGATGGGGTCTAACCAAAGCAGAGTAGAGTGGTACCAGTACCTCCCTCGATCTAGACACCACACTCCTATTGATGCAGCCGAGAACTGCATTGGCTTTCTTGGCTGCCGCATCACACTGCTGACTCATGTTCAGCTTGTGGTCTATGAAGACTCCTAGATCCCTTTCACACGTACTGCTATCCAGCCGCGTGTCCCCCATCCTATATTTGTGGATTCCATTTTTTCTACCTAAGTGTAGGACCTTACACTTCCCTCTGTTGAATTTCATTTTGTTAGCCTTGGCCCAGCTCTCCAACCTATCCAGGTCATTTTGAATTTTGATCCTGTCCTCTGGCATATTAGCAACCCCTCCCAATCTGGTGTCATCTGCAAATTTGATGAGCGTGCCCTCTATTCCTTCATCCAAGTCGTTGATAAAAATATTGAACAGCACTGGGCCCAGGACAGAACCCTGTGGCACCCCACTAGTCACTTCTCTCTAGGATGAAAAGCAGCCATTGGTGATCACCCTTTGGATTCGATCGGTCAACCAATTACAAATCCAACTAACAGTAGCCCTGTCCAGCCCACATTTTACTAGCTTCGTTGCAAGAATGTTGTGGGGAACTTAGTCGAAGGCCTTACTGAAATAGAGATATGCTACATCCACAGCATTCCCTTCATCTATCTATGCTTTTCCCTTTGTGTTTCTAATGATCTGGCTGTTTATATTCTTTTATTGGAGTGCATTTAAAAATGTTTATTTTAAATTGGAGACTACCATGTGAAAGTTTTTTTTTTTAAAAAAAAATTAAGGATACAAATATTCTAAATCAGGAATGGGAAATTTATACTGTTACAAATGTTGCCAGACTGGGATTCCTAACAGCTCTAGTCAGCATAACCGATGATGAAGGATTATGGGAGCTAACATCTAAAAGTCACATGTACCTGAACCCTGATCTAAAACACAGAATGGGGGAATTAAAACTTTATTTATGTCCTCATTTCTTCCATATGGAATCCAAAGCAGCCTACACTGTAGGTTAAAACAAAATAGCTAAAACAATCTGTTGTACAAAAAAAAAAAATTAAAAATTTAAAACAACATTCAATTTAAAATATTTATTTAAAATAAACCCATATTAAAACCTGCTACTTATTAACAATCAGCACACCCATTGCACTACCAGTTAAAAGCTGGAGGCCTGTAAATAAGAAGGTCTTTGCCTGCTAGGAGAAGGGAAGCAGTGAGGGAACCAACTGAGGGTCTTTCCGCACTACCCTGTTACAGTGTTCCACTTTCAACATCCTATGGAATCCTGGGGTTTGCCATTAGCAAGAGGCCTTTAGAATTCTCAGCCAGAGAGCTCTTTGACCTCAATAAACTACAAACCCCAGAATTCCACAGGAAAGTGGAATAATAACACTATAACAGCATAGGTACGAAAGGCCCTGAGCACCAATAGGTTAGAAGCAGCCACTGAGAAGGCTCTGTCCCAAGTATGGGACTGAGAAGAAGCCATCCCCTGAAGATCTTAAGACTCTGGTAGGCTTGTATAGGAAGATATTGTCTTTCAGACAAGCAGTGTAAACCTTAGCAATATATAGGCTTTATGGATCATAACTCACACTTGATATTTTGTTCAGAAATGGACTGGTTGCCAGAAAGGGAGTTAGATGCTCACCATAATCAGATCAGCAGTTCTAAAATTTAACTTTGGCAATAGGGTAGGAATTCTTGTTACTGATGATGATAGTGGTAATGATGACAGAATTATTTGTTCTCTGCTCCCTGTTGTTCCTTGCAAATAAGACAGAAAAGTAGTTCAGCAGAGTCCTTTCCTATGCTTTGCTCACCAAAGTTCTGTTGAAATCAGAATGTATGTTGGTTGTGATGGTTGTCGACCACGTCCTTCAGTTGTAGAACCATGTCTATAAACACAATGATCTATACTTAAGTAATCTGACTCAGACAAATAAATTATTCACACTACAACTTGTCCCCCTTTTCTACATGATGGGAAAAAATATGTTGCTACTTGCGTTGGGTATGAGTGTGCAAATAATTTCATGCAGGTGACTAGTCCTAATGAATAATAAAATAACTCATGTTTGATTCCAGCCCTCATTCTGCAAAACCTATATACTAATAAACAGCTGCCAAGTTCTGTGCAAGCCTAATATTAAAATACATACTGGTAATCACACAGGCCTGGTTCAGGTCACAAATGAAACTGCAGAAGGATAAAGCTGGAGAAAAATTACTCTCATCTATGAATCCCATAAAACAATCCCCAAAGGGCATACTTTGGTGCAATCCTGATCTTGACAAGCAGTGAGATGTGTTGAGGTAGCAAAATCTAGTGTAGTTTGTTTGGGCAAGAGAGCACTAGACTGATCTTGCAGTATCTTTGCAGAGTTGGGAAGTAACTAATTATAACATTACTTGCAGTGGATTTTTCTTGCAATAATTTTTAAATTTAAAGTATTTGTATATTGCCTCCCATCCCAATAACAAAAAAATAACTGAGTTACATTGTCATTGTGATTTGATAACCGCTCTATTAGTGGCATATTGAACAGTTTTAATTACCTTGATAGTTATGGGGATGTGGCCTCACTAAACAGCTGAGGAGCAATCCCACATATTTATCCAAGTGTTTATAAATCATGTTCTGTTGCAGATGGGAGGAAACTGTGTTTTGCATCACAAACCACTGGTTTGTAGTGTTCAGATTTTTTTTTTAAAGTAACTGAACACAATTATTCTATCAAGGTATGGAAAACTTTTATGTTTTGGACTAAAACTCCCAGAATCCACCAGCATGGCACCTAGTAAGAAAAGCGAAGAATTATAGTATCAATCAATCAATCAATCAATCAATAAAAACTTTCCCAAGCTCTGCATTTTACTTACCTTTGAAAAACTGGAAATTGAAACAAACAAATTGAAACAAACAAATTATCAATATAGGGGTCATTCACCATTTTGGGGCATTGGAACTACAACAATAACTGTCACTTTCTGAATCTGACACCATTGTGATACATGCTTTATATGCATAACTATACAGGGAGAGCATAACTGAAACATTTGTTCCGGGGGTACAGGGTGCAGGGTAAGATCATTCAGGCATCACTTAAGGCAATAAAATGTCTCTGGTTCATCTTTGGACAAAAACACATCTCTTATATTCCTTTCCTAAAACTGAACTGCCTGTTTAGGAGCTATTTGGTCCTATTTGCTGTCCAGTCAGTTTTAACTTATGGTGCCATTGTGAATGAGAGACCTCTATCAACCCAGGTCCTCAACAGTCCTGCTCAGGCCTTGGAGACTCAGGTCCACAGATCCCTGGGTTGAGTCAATCCACCTGTAATGTGGTCTTCCGCTTTTCCTACTGCCTTCTACTTGCCATCTTTTACCATTTTACCACTACTTGCCATTACCATCTTTTCTAACATCATGTTGTTTCTATCATGAGAAGACAACAATGCTTGTTAGGATAGAGGACAGTCAGAAAAGAGGAAGACCACATTACAGATGAATAGATAAAATCAAGGAAGCCACAAGCCTGCAAGACCTGAGCAGGATTGTCCATGACAGGGTGACTTGGAGATCGCTCATCCATAGGGTCGAAGTTGACTTGATGGGAGTTAACAACAACGTATCGGCTCATGATATGCCCAAAGTACAATATAGCCTCAATGTAGTCATTTAAGCTTGTAGGTCACACACACCAACATTTCATAGATGAAAACTGGAACATATGTGGCCAACCAACTTCAGAATATGATCAAGATGGCAAAGATTATTAAGAAGGAAGAACACACAAACTAGGAGAGCTTGTATTAGTTTGCTTTTATCTGAGTCTACAAGGAAGGGCAAAATTCCACCTCTTGTTCTCTTCTGCTTCCCGCTGAATCAATGGAGTGCAAACTATATTTGTACTTTGAACTCAATTTGCAGTAATCAGATGACAAAGGGGGAAATTGGAAAGAGAAGAGAAAAATGATGAGATTTTAAAAAGTATTGAAAAAGTGGCATGGCAAACGATTGAGACTATGCCTGCAAAACTGGGACATTTGAAGGATATGACAGTGAGAGTTCAGGCTTCATATGCTCTTTGTTTATTTGTTATATGTGGCAATTCATACCACAATTCAAATGAGTTGATTCTCTCTTCCTGTAATTTTTCTTCCCTTCCACTTTACCCATCCATCCATAGAATTGGAATTACCGTGGCAGTAGGAAATCTAGGAGAGCCAGCATGGTGTAGTGGTTCAGACACTGGAATATGATCTGGAGACCAGGGTTCAACATAGCCACTCAGCCCTGGAAACCCAGTGGGTGACTTTCAGCAAGTCACACACTCTCAACCTTAGGGGAAGGCAAAGGCAAATCCCCTCTGAACAAATCTTGCTAAGAAAACCCTGTGATAGGTTTGCCTTAGGTTTGTCATAAGTTGGAAATGACTTGAAGGCACACACGCACACGCACACACAAAGAAGATATAGGCCCAAATTCTTCTTTAGTACTAACTTAGACTCGAGAATTAGAATGGATTAGTGGTTTGAGTGTTGTACTAGGATTGTGGAAGCCAGTCTTCAAATCCCTGTTCCGCCAGGGAAACTCACTAGGTGACTTTGGACAAGTTACATTCTCTCAGGCTCAGAGAAGGGCAAGAGCAAACCTGTTCTGAAGAAGTCTTGCCAAGAAAACAACAACACAAGAGCCCTCCAAGCCCTCCAAGCCCTCACAGTTCCCCACACTTGACTTTAGAGGACACAATATTCTGGCCATTTCCAGCAGGTTGGCTGCATTGATCGGTTGTTGTACAAATGAAAGACCCTCTTTTGGAATGGTAAAAGCAAGCACATTTAAAAGGACATAAGCTTTCATGAACTGAAGTCCACTGGATCAGTGTCACTACTAAAAATAAAATTGAAAATTTCTATCCACCCACTTTCTCATCTTAAAAGGCCCATGATCAACCATGTGAGTCATTTAGGCTTTTCACATTTTTCCCAATATGCCACTGGAAAGTATAAAATACTTGTAGGTGGGATGTACGAGTCAGCAGGAAGGAACAACAGCTTGTAGAGTCTAAAATGTGGTGATAAGGTTCTAAGGATATTTAAGACTAACACTGCATATTTTATTTGTGCTTAATTCCAAGATATTTCATATTTCCAAAGTGAAAAAGAATTCATCATTTCTCCACTCACAAATCTCTACACAGTTTTTTTAAAATGTTTTCTTCTGTATATTCAGGTTATTTCCACATGGCATCATAGTCCCGCTATGGGGATGGGATGGCAGCAGTCCACAGGCTGTGCTTTTGCACAACAACATTGTGGTCCCACTACCATGCTATCCCCATGCATCACAGGATATTCACTTAACAAGTTAAATCTGTTAAGCACCCACGATCATGGGATGCTTCCGTACTTACCTGCCACGTGCCATGTGGAAGTGCAAGAAGTGCAATGGAGGCACTTCCTCCCCCAGCGCAGCATGGGAAAGAGCTTGGTTGTGCTGTGGAAGGCAGACACATGTCCCTCAAACTCTCTTCCCCAGGGAGCTGGTCAGGTACAGAGGAGAGCGTTCCTGTCTCACTCCTTTTCTGGCAAAGGCGCTGCCAGGATGGTGATGGAATGACCTGGGAAAGCGTTGTCATGCAGAAATGGTGTCAAAAGTAGATATGACTTTGGCAGGCTAATATTTTAAGCAGAGTTTGGAAAAGTGACTTCTCTGGTGTACAGAATCATTTGGACATGGAGAATTCTGGGAGTTGTTGTCCAAAAAGTAATTTTCCCAAGTTCCGATTCTGAAATGCCAGTCTGTCCTATCTGAATATCAAAGAAGGGACAACACACACACTAACACCCTCATGATGAAAAGATGACTTTTTCTGTATGAATATCCAGATTCGACAAAGGACAGGATGCAGAAGTTCAGTGGCATCAACTAATTGGCATGTCACAGAGTGGCATACAAGTCAACTCAGATGTCTCCCTGCATTTGGTGGGCTTGGTTCAAAGGAAGTAGATATACAGAACTGCAGCCTTAGTTGCTTCAGGAAGTGGCACAACTATTATCTTATACATAAAATCATTTTCCTAAACAAAACAGCAATCCTCTACCTCCAGATGTAATTCTCTGTCCTTTCTCTACTAGTCTTCATTTCTTCTGTTAGAGCTTTTTTCTCTGTCACTTGCCATTTGTATTGTAATAGTTGCTCCATCCACTGGTTGTTCTGCTTCATCAGCTAGTGTGTTGGATTATGGTCTACATTTATCACCTTTTTCTTTCTGGGTGGCTTTGAAATGAGATGAATTTCTGCCCATTCCATGGATTCCTCTCTGTGCTGAGATTGCATGTCCCCTAATTTTTCTTGCTTCTTTGGGATCACTAAAAAGGAAGGAGAAGACAAGCAAAAATGTACAAAATGGGTTTGTAGCCTGCCTGTAGGATTTATAGCCAATCCATCTTAACAGCTGAAATGATCAGTATTCTTTACTGGCAAAGGGTATCACAAATTCAAGTGGTGAATCTTGCTGATCCCTCTCCCCTCCCTCAGTTGTTGCTATTCCTGTTCCTACTCTATGGCGAAGGAAGAATTAGCTTTTAGGGCGAGTTGTTTCGCTCTGAAAGAACAGGGCAAGTGGGGGATGATGAAGAAAGGGAAGAATAAAATGGGGAGGGACTTTGACACTCCTTTGTTCAGCTCAACTGTGAAGGTGTGCAGAACACAATGTGTTCACTTTATATACCTGTCTTCTCCTGAGGTCTCCATGTTTGAGTGATCACAAATTCACTGACATTGTCTTTCTTATCTCCACAGATTGTTAACTTCATTTTTCCACATATATTGAATCATGCTGTACATTTGCTTGATTCTATCTAGTGACCAAATCACCCATCAGAAGCATTTTGTAGAGGATCAGAACATTTTGGTAAAAAAGTAAAAAAATTCTGTTGATATTTCCAACATAAACTGTACTATGTGGTGAAGAAACAGGTCTTTTCCTGGTTTCTAGTTTTCCCCTTCAACTGCTTAAGCTGTTATCATTTTGCCATTGGTTGTATTTAATCTTTCTGCTTCTTTATTGCCTTGGGTTAGAGAGATGCAATTTTCCTGTGAGCAAATCCTGCATAATTTGCAAATGGTGCAAATTCCAGTAATTGAAAAGGCAAACTGTGACCTTTTTTCAAGTGCATCAGAAATTACAAAAGTACCAATGTTTTCTCCAGTTTGGGAATTACTGCTTTAGCAAATGTAGGTTTCATAATTTCTGACCAGATTATAAGAAGTACACATCAATAACAATTCGCTCCAAATGGACAGCAATAAATCACAAAACTCTGTGCATACTTCTGGCCATGTCCTGTGGAATAATATAGTCATACAGAATAGCACCATTATTGTAAGCAATAAGACAAGACAGACATTTTTTCCGTTGGTGTTCTGCCATGGTATCCTTCAAAACTGTACCTTTTCTCACTGTAGTTACATAGATCTGGATCCAATTATTAGTCCCAACCAAGATCTATTAGACCTTTTGCTGAATGGTAAATCAAGGCTTATATAAATCCCCCTGATTCAGTAAGTTTACTCTGTTGGGAACAGCAATTGGATTTAGAGCTTTATTGTTTTTTTTATGTTTACAATTCATGGATTCTACTTCTCATTTTTGCATTGCTTGTAGCATGACTATTTTGGATCCCCTCAAAACATCCAAGTATCTCTTACAGCAGTAAATTTCTGTTTAACTTCTGCACACTCCTTTCAAATTGACTTGTATAATTTCTAGTTTCTTCTGTGGTATCACCCAAAAGGAGGATGATTAATTCCCTTACAGTACTGGCAGTTCCTCATTTAACTCTACCAGTCTTTCTGATTGAGATGGAGGATGAATAGCTGGAAAGTTAGCAAATTCTTGTGCTATACTTTATTGAGAACTGCCAGCTTGCTATGTTTGGTTTGGCAGTGACCCTGGCAATCAGTCAGGTTATTTTCATAGTATTTGTTTTGTTAGTCACAGTGTAAGCATTACCTTCATACCAGTCCCCCCAGCTCCTTCTCAGACCTTTCTTGAATCTGACTGTGAATTAGGATTGTTTCTAGTGATCTTTGCTGCCAATGAGGGTATAAATGCTGCCATAAAGATTTCCTTGTATGATTGGCAGAATTCCTCTTTCTGTGGTGAGTATCTCCAATTGTCTTTGTTAATGTTCTGTCTGCATATGCTGTGAAAGCCAATGCAATTCTTGGCTGCATCAATAGGAGTATGGTGTCTAGATCGAGGGAGGTACTGGTACCACTCTACTCTGCTTTGGTTAGACCCCATCTTGAATACTGTGTCCAGTTCTGGGCACCCCAATTCAAGAAGGATATTGACAAGCTGGAGCAAGTCCAGAGGAGGGCGACCAAAATGGTGAGAGGCCTGGAAGACATGCCCTATGAGGATAGACTTAGAGAGCTGGGTATGTTTAGTCTGCAGAAGAGGAGGTTAAGAGGGGACATGATAGCCATGTTTAAATATTTGAAGGGATGCCACGTAGAGGAAGGAGGGGGCTTGTTTTCTGCTGCTCCAGAGACCAGGACAAGGAGCAATGGATTCAAGCTGCAGGAAAGGAGATTCCACCTGAACCTCAGGAAGAACTTCCTGACAGTCAGGGCTGTCCGGCAATGGAATCTGCTGCCTCGGAGTGTAGTGAAGTCTCCTTCCTTGGAGGTTTTTAAGCAGAGGCTTGATGGCCATCTGTCAGGAGTGCTTTGAGGGTGTTCCTGCATGGCAGGGGGTTGGACTGGATGGCCTGTGTGGTCTCTTCCAACTCTACATTTCTATGATTCTATGATTCTATGATAGGATGGGATCTACTGCATCACTCTGGCTCCAAATCTAACTGAATTGGTATCTGTATCACACAGAAGTATACATCATAGACCAACTTCCAGTGATGTATTTAAGTCTTTACTCCAAGTCTCAAATCAAGTCTCAAGTCTCTACCTTCAGGTCTCAGTCCAGTCTCAAGTCCTTGAAGATACTTTCAAGTCAAGTCTGAAGTCTGGGAGCCAACTTTATAGCCCAACCTGTATTACAGAATTTCTGGACAGAGTTGAGTAAAGTCAGTTTTAACAATTTAAGTACAGTTGACCCTCTACTTTTGTGATTTTGCCATCTGCAGCTTCAGAAGTGGGAATAAGATCCTTCTTATTCTCCATTACTGAAGCTTCAAAGAGTTTTAGAAGGAAGGATCTTTCCTCCTCAAGCCCATTGTCTAAGATATTTTCTGTTCCCTTCTGAGATACACACTCTGCACTCTGCACTTTGAGCACGAATCTTGCCTTCTGCTCTTAGAAGGCTCCTCCTACATGAAGTAGGGATAGGCTGCTGAGCAGACCTCAAGCCTACCTCAAGCCTAACCTGTTGCTGTTCCCTCTAAGAAATGTGTCCACACTTTGGGCTTTAGACAGATCATCATGTGACCAGTAAGTTGTAAGGTTTCTGGATGAATATGTTATGTTACTGAACCAAGGGCAGCAAATCAGTCATTAAAAATATGCAAGTCTCGAGTCAAGTCAAATCAGTGTGTAATTTTTGCTGAGTCAAGTCCGAGTTGAGTCACTGAAGTGACTTAAGTCTGACTTGAGTCCGAGTCAGTCGACTCGAATCTACATCACTAACTTCTTTACAGAATATTCAGAATATTAATTCTTCAGGCCCAGATAAGTTTTATTCATCATAAGCACAGAGTTCATAACTGAAGCTTGTTTATAAATCTAATTGTTTTAAATACTAAAAAAAAAAAAACCTTTGTCCTGTTGCTATTATTTCACTTTATGCTGATTATTTTTTAGACTTTATTTTTTAGACTTTGAATGAAATTGACCAATCATATTTTTGAAATGGATTCAGATTTTTTAACCTTTCTCCCAGATAGCGGCTAAAAATGGGACACTCTCCAATTTTTTTTATCTAATGATAAGCACATGACAGAGATTTCCTCTCTCTTCTCTAATTTCTGATCTATGCTTAAAACCTTTCTTAAGTTCAGTCTGGCAAAATTCAGTAATCAGTAAGCTTTACACATGGCAAATATTAATACAAAGTCATTTTGTATGCTGATGACTTTTTGCTATTTATCCTTAGACTGAAAAATTCTTTACTGGGACTCTGAAAATTAACTAATAGCTTTTGAGGTTCTTTCTAGTTTTATACCTTGTTCTAAATCTAAGGCCATGCCTGTTGGGACCAGAACTTTATTTGCCATCTGGAAAATTTCATTACCATCTAGATCTTATTATTTATCTATAATGGTACCTCAGAATACTACTCAAGTGATTGAACTGAAATTGTCTGTATTTTGGCTGAGATATTGCTCAATTTTTATAGAGGGGCATCAGACAAATTAAATATTTAGAATAAGGTTGAAAGATTAAGATGAATGTCTTACCATTAATATTCTATGTTTTTGAGGTATCTCAATGTGTATCTCTCAAATCTATTTCCAGAAAATTAATACTGTACTTAGGAAACTTGTATGGGGCCTTTTATCACTTTGTTTTTCACTAAGTAGATATAACTGTCATTTTTGATGGTGGATTTAATTGTCCAGATTTGAGTTTGTATCATTTTGACTTATATGAATAGCTGCCAAGTAATCGGATTCAAATAACACTTCTTGGGCCATTTTGGAATCAGCCTATTTGACTCTTTTTTTGTTAATGGATTGTTTTAGGTTCTGTTCCTCTGCAGAACAACGTAATGATGACAGCTGAAATTTCTGCTGCCAAGACAATCTGACATGTGATCTCTCATTAACTACAAATTGACTTACACAGCCATGCTAAACTAACTCTATAGAATGATCCCAATCTGTAAATTGTGAACCAGTTGTTTTTATGGAAGAAATAAATAGATTGATAAGTCAATTGGCAGGCCCAGATCAAGAAGTTTTGCCACTTTCAGCCTACTCTCTGATATAGTATGGCAATATTTACATTTATAATCTTTTTAGTGTCAATATTCAGGCCATCAGCTCTAAATGACTCAGTCACTCCTGCTGTGTTAGAAATACTAATTCTGTTCTCAGAGAAACTGAAACCACAAATGTAGTTTACGAATGTTTGCTGGAAAGCACTAAATCTAAGATAAGTGAAATAAGTAGAAGAAAGGAAAATGGCCATAGCAATTTTCCAATTATTTCCTCAATATCTAAATTTAAATCTAAAACTATGTTTGGTTCAGAAAAAAAATATCTTTCAGGTATTATGGACATCATTGTGTTTCTTTAGCAAGAAATTGGCCAGTCGGGCAAAATGTTGGTAATATAATACAGATGACGCTTTCTACTGATCACTTTTTCTTCGTTGGGAGTATTTTAATAGACTGATTTTATATTAGAAAGATTACTGATAGTTTTAGACAGACATGCATTTTTAAATTGTGTTTCTATAACTTAGAATTAAACTGATAGCTGTAGCTCCAAGCCTGGAAAATCACAGAGCTGGAAGAGACCACAAGGACTATTGAGTCCAACTCCCTTTGATGTGAGAATACACCATCAAAGCACTCCCAACAGATGACCATCCAGCCTCTGTTTAAAAATCTCCCAAGAAGGAGACTCCACCACAATCTGAGGCAGTGTATTCCACTGTTGAACAGCTCTTACCATCAAGAAGTTCTCCTAATGTTTAGATGGAATCTCTTTTTCTGTCGCTTGAAGCCATTGTTCCATGTCTCAGTCTCTGGGGCAGCAAAAAAACAAGCCTGCTCCATCCTCCATATGACATCCTTTCAAATATCTAAAACCTGGTTATGATGTCACCTCTTAACGTTCTCTTCTCCAGGCTAAACATACCCAGCTCCCTAAGCCACTCCTCATAGGACATGGTTCCCAGACCTTTTACAATTTTGGTAGCCCCCCCTCTGGATTTATTGCAGCTTGTCAATATCTTTCTTGAATTGTGGTACCCAGAACTCGATACAGTATTCCAGGAAAGAGCTGACCAAAGCTGAATAGAGTGGTACTATTATTTCCCTTTGTAATAAATAATAATAACAACAACAACATCCTCACTCTCAAAACTAGAAATTCCCCTTTTCCAATCTGAACTCAAATGTCTTGAGATGTCCATTCCCTATAAATGAGAGGGGTCAGTAGACTAGATTATGAGGTTCAGCTTCATCCTTTGTTTTAACATATAGGTGAGAAAAGGGAGCTTCCTCCTTGATTTGCAATTGTTTATTACATTCCTTGTTTAAGGTTAACAGACTCTGAAGAAAGCTAACACCTACCGTAAGTTTCTGTTAAATTATCACATGCTATCTGAAAATGATAAACAGATTGGAACAGTTTAATGTTGATTGGGATGGTTTAATATTAATAGATGCCAGACAGACAGAATATGTTTTGAACTAAGTGTTGTTTTCTGAATGTTTACATGAGGAAACCCACCTGTTTAGTGTATATAAGGTGGGCAAAGAGAAATGTGATTTGTCTCACTTTGGACCTCTACAAGATATGTATCTATTTCTGCTGCAGAAATAAATCTTGCCTTTTCTTAACTCCTTGCTCACACTGCTTTGCTAACCTGGACCCTCTGCTGGGTAATGAATCCCACTCTTATGACACCCTTGACCCAGACGCTATACTCCTATTGATGCAACCTAGAACCACATTGGTTTTTTTAGCTGCCACATCACACTGCTGACTCATGTTCAGCTTGTGGTCTACTAAGACTCATAGATCTCTTTTACATGTACTGTGGTCAAGCCTAGTGTCACCCATCTTATATCTGTGAATTCATTTTTCCTGCCTAAGTGTAGTACCTTATGTTTCTCCCTGTTGAAATTCATTTTGTTAGTTTTGGCCCAGCTCTCTAATCTGTTAAGTTGTTTTGAATTCTGATTCTGTCCTCTGGGATATTAGCTACCCCTTCCAATTTGGCGCCATCTGCAAATTTGATAAGCATGCCCTATTCAGTCACCCCAGTCTGTGGTTGTTAACGTGGGATCTGCGGCCCCCTGGGAGTTTGTGGAGCCCTTATGGAGCCCTCATAAGTTTTTTATTTGAATTGGCAAACATGCGAGAAACCAGACCCTCTTAAGAACTGTACATGGCTATCAGAAACTGAGATAGGAAAGGCTGGATAGAGAGATTAACAGGTGGAAAAGGTGATAGTTACCAGTCTTGTAGCAGAGTTTGCAGCAGAGGGGCTCAAACAGCATCTGAGAGTTGCATGAGGGAACAACAGTGTCAGGCACTTCGTATGTTCTACATACTACAATTGGCTGGGGTTGAAGCTAGGATTTGGATACCCTATTTCATATCCTAAAGGGATGTGTTGACAAAGTCATAATTAGGCTTTCCCACAGAACTGGTAAAGGGATTCAGAATGGGTTGATTGCGTTAACTCTGGAGTGCTAAAACATTGATAGGATTCATTACAGTCTCTTAATGTTTGGTTAGCTAAGCTGTATAGGGAAGATCTCTGTAAGGTAAGATTGAGGGATGGTCTCTGATTGCTTTAACAGTACAGTTTATCTTCCATTGTGCTTGAAAATGCAAAGAGCCTGAAGTGGTGAAGGGCTTAGCACAAACCTATCAGCATCAGGACTTTCTACATAATCCTATCTGGACTTTTCCCACCATCATCACATGTCTCCGGTCATTAATAAGTCCAACCTATGAAAACTGCACAACTCGTAGGAGGGGTGGTAGGGTATGGTAGCACAGAGTCCTAGTCCAACATTCCAACCACTACATCATGCTGGCTCACCAGTGAAAAATGAAAAACTGGTTCTGCCTTATCTTTTTGGTTTGTTTTCATCATACCCCGTATCTCACTCACAACTTTGCTTGGAGAAATACTGCAGTATTTCTGTGAGCATGAAATAGTCAGCAATGAATTTTGAGGCACAGTTGGTGAATTTCAGTAGGTTCCAACTCCACTTAAATTGGTTAGTGCTTTCCTTTTGAACAGCTAGCATATTCCTTGAGTTTGCCAAGATTCTGTCTTCCAGAAAACATATACACAGAGCTTTGGAGTATCTCTGCTGAATTCATGTATTTGCCTTCAAGTCACTAGTCAACTTATGGTGGCTCCATGAATTTCATAGGTTTCCTCAGGCAGAAAATAATCAGAGCTTGTTTTCCCAGTTCCTTCTTCTGAAATATAGCTTACAGCACCTGGTAATCATTGGTGGTCTCCCATCCAAGTACTACCCAGAGCTGACTGGGCTTAGCTTCAAAGATCAGACAGAATCTGCTATCTTTAGGGTACTTACACCCCTGTTGTTCTGTGCCTTCAAGTCATATACAACTTATGGCAACCTTAAGGCAAACTTATCACAGTTTTCTGGGGCTGAGAGTGTGTGACACACCTAAGGTCACCGAGTGAGTTTCCATGGCTGAGTGGGGAGTCCAGTGCTCAAACTGGTGCCCCACACTGGCTCTCATTTAGGTCCTTAGTGTTCCTTATTATGGGTTTCTCTTCCAGTCTTTGCAAAACTGCTTTTAATTGAAAGCCATATTCTTCATGAAATATGCAGTAAAGACATTGCTAGGATTTTTTTTTTCCACCAAAGATTCCTCACAGTGATTGTAAAATGATGTCCTGGAATGCCTTTTCTGCTGCTGCATTACTGAAGATCTTTTATCAAGGCAAAAGATATAGAAAATGCCATAATGCAAGAATTGAGACTGAGTTCCAGTTCATCATATTCTGCATTCAGGGCAAGCTTGAGGAATATTTATACACCACTAAAGTCTGGAATCTTAAAAACACATTTCAAAGAAACTTAGGAAGAAAATAACTGTACAAGTTTTAACATTAAACTTTCTCCCTCTCACACTGTTGGAATAAAGTCTCCCTTTATAGGCTTACCTGGGCAGGTATTCTGGCCTGTCTGAGTACTTCCTAGTTATTAATCACTTACTCAATGAGCGGTCTTCCTATTTGCAAAAACGCCTGCCTACTGCAGCTGCTCTTCTGCCTACAATTTGGATTCTGCAATTGGAAAAGAAAAATAAGAGGTTATGTGGCTCTGAACACCAGTTCAACAACCCATTGGAATGTCCAGTACATTTCTGCAATACACAGCATGAGGTGAAATTGTCATTCAGAGACGCAGCCAGCTTAGACCGCAAAGAGAGGTCTGCTTGCTTCCAGCAGTGCTGAAGCCTGGTAGATGGGTGTGGTCACTCCCTCAGCAGCATAAATACAAAACATGTGTTGTATTTTCTTTCTTCCTTTCTTTTTTCTATGTCCTCCTGCTGTGAAAATGCTACACTATATAGCAACAAGAGAATGTTCTACTAGGAAATGTCAGGAGTTACCAAGGCTTGTTATGTAAGGAGAAATGTAAACAAGGTGTGCTTTTTTTTCTTTAAATCCGCTGAAAAAATCATCATCATCAAAAAAAAAAGGGGGAAAATACAGCCCCACCAGTCCTTGCTTTTGTAGAAGCCAGTCTGTGGGTCTCATTTATTCTCCTTTTACATGTAATAGATGGAAAACCAAACCAACCAACCCCCCCAAAAAAATTATCTGGGGAGGTAGCTGGATGAGAGCATTGCTCCTCCAAACAAGAATCCTGCTCCCCCCATGAAATGTCCCTTCAGTCCCCAAATTTCAGGCACTTCAGAAAGAGACATTGGAAATCATTCAGACTGCGAGCTCTTGTATTTGCTGTGTTTGCATTCCTTGGTAACTGTATTTCTAAAGGCTCAAATGAACTTTTGAGTTACTGCAATACTAGAAATGTGGAGACCGAAGGAAAATTCCATTTGTGGGGGAGAAAGTCTTTGTTGCTGCTGCTGCTGCCGTTAAGTGCCATCACACTGACTTCGGTATATGGCAACCCTATGAATGAGAGATCCCCAAGTCACCCTCTCATCAGTAGCCCTGTTTAGGCCTTGCAGACTCAGGGCTGTGACTTCCTTGATTGAATCTATCCACATGTAAAGTGGTCTTTCTCTTTTCCTACTGTCTGCCTTGCCAAGCATAATTGTCTCAAGATATGTCTAAATGCAACAGTCTTAGTTTAGTCTAGGGAGAGTTATTCATTTCTTACTTTGGCAGTTCAGGGGATCCACAGAACCCTGGATTCTTAATGGGGAGGCAATACCTTCATTTAGCCACGCTTGCCACCCTCTCATGTGAGTTCTACCACTTGAACATTATATAGAAAGAAGTAGAGTTTGAATATGTGTGCAACAAAATTTCACAGAGGACTTGTAAAAAGAACCAAGGCTGCATTTGCCCCAGCAGGAGACTGGAGAAAATGTTCTTTGGTATGGCAAAGGCGTTAGCAGGGTCTCTGCAGTGATGGTGCCAGAGCCCTTTCTACTATGCTGTTTGAGACAGGGGTTGCACCTGCATCCTTTTCCTAAGGATTGCTGTAGTTTATAGTTTAAATATTGGTAAATATTAAACATTTATAAATGTTTAATGTTTATGTCTGGATCTGAAGGATGAAAATACTAAAGTGTGGTTCTTAGGGCTGCTTCAGAGGTTTGTTTATATTAAAAGAATGTTTTGATCCCTGTGGGAGGCTCTAAACTACAATGAGCAACTTACTCTGCAATTAAAGCACAGTAAATACACAGGCAGTCAAAGCCAAGAGTAGAGCACAATGACTGGAAAGACTCAGAAAAGAGAAGTGAATCAAGCTTTATTCTAATGGACAGCTGGCCACATTTTGTGCAGTAGAAAGTAAGTTTTTGTGTAGTTGGCAATATAGCCTTTCATCAGGTATCAGGTTATTTCTTGAGAAAAAGAGCCAGAAACAAATTTAAAACGCCCACTGTTACCTGTCAGTTTTTATAGCTTTGCATTAACAGTATTACTGAGATGAGCTACTTGATTTTTCAGTCCGTAACCAAGAAGGGTATGTCCATGAAGATAAGTCTAGCTGTTTTGGAACCAGATATGTTTTGAACATATTGTTAACTGCACCCAGCACTCCTTTTGCATCATGGCTGCAGAATTCACTGACACCTAGAAAGTCCTGCTTCTCATCACTAGATTTTGTAATAATTTTCACCAGCACATACATTTTATGTCAATCAATAGTACCATCACAACTGTGTTGTGTCTGTCAGTTTCTACAGTGCACTGCATGTTCATGCAAAATAACACGTGAGGCTGTGCAGATTGGGGAGAAGCATCTCACTGATACCCCTCCCTTTCAGGCCTTTTCTGCAGTGTGTGTGTTGGGGGTGGGGTGGGGTGGAGATTAGAACAAACCCTTAAGCAAATCCTTTTCCAAGCATCCTTCATACACAGCCACTTCCCAGTAATGGAATCCAGTTTGGTGGGGTGGGGAGAGGTTACAACCAAATTTCACAAGCTCATTGATTGGGCCAATCAAGTGACATTTTCCCACTGGGTTGAAACTCTCCTGCATTTAAAAAGAAAGATCCATGAGTTAATGCTACTGACATGATCATGTTGTTCAAAAAGCTGTATGGGGTTTCATTGGAACATATACCAGAAAGGCAGCACCCATTTGGCTGGGGATGACAGAAGTTGCAGTCCAATATATCTGGAGGACAGCCAGTTAAGCTAGACTGCTTTAAAGAGATGGAGCTCTTCATAAGAGACAGAGCTTGCTGTATCTTCATTACAAATGTGTGGTTTGACTGTGACAGGGAGAACTCAGAAAGCAGGATCCTTGACACTTTCTAGCAGAGCATGTTGCCTGTGTTTCTTCCATTTGATTCTAATTCAGTTTGGGAGGCAGAGGATTTCTGACTTTCCTATACTGTACACTCACATAATTTTAAAGACATCATTGCAGTAGAACAGGTTATGAGACCCTGTGGGATATGTTAACATCCAGCAGAGGTACAAGAAACTTTAATGCATCTTCAACTAATCTATTGTGAAACAAGATGGAACACGAGACAGATCTTTACCAGTTTCCACTTCAGTACTTACCCTCTTTTGAGTCTGTTGCATGACTGAACTAACTGGGTCATTTGCTTTGGGTGGCTAGGGTATTTTCCTCCTTTCTTAAAGTAAATTGGCTTTTATGTAAATAATTTCTAGACCTGCTGTACTGAACTAATTATCTGGGTCATTCAAATTTCTGCTTCTGGAAGTAATTATGGCCTTTGGGAGAGTACTGTATAATACAAGCTTCCGATTGGAGCTGAAGTGAGGGGCCTCCTTATCTGCATGAACAGTATGAAGCAAGGTTAGCAAATCTTCCTTATATCCTAAGGGCCCTTGTTTCATGCATAAAACTCCCATTGATTTGAATAGAAATCACACACACACACACACACACACCACTATACAGGGCTCTCGTGGCTTCCCATTTGTCTAAACAGTGCCAAGCTGTTTTCTTGAGACCCGTTCAAACAGAGTTCTGCCCCATAGGACATAATGTGCTGCATGAGAGGGATGAGGTGGCAGGTGACCAAGTTTCTGATTGGACAGCACTGTTATCATAGTTTCCACAATGGTGATAGAAAAGTATAGGTATACAGCCATTTTCACCATTACTGCTTTAATCAAGGTAACTCCAGCTTCTTCTCACATTGAATACTTTCTTGTAAGATGCTTAAGCAGCAAGAAATGTTTTTCATGACAAGGAAGAAGGAAGGGAAAGATTTGCTGCTGCTGCTGCTGCTGTGTACCTTCAAGTCATTTCTGACTTACAGTCAGCCTAAGGGAAACCTATCGCAGGGCTTTTTTTTCTCCTCAGAGGAGGTTTGCTTTTGCCTTCCTCTGAGGCTAACTTGTGGAAGTCCTCCAGAGTTTTGAATCCTGGTCTTCAGAGTTCTAGCTCAACAACACTTAAGCCATTACACTGCTCTCAGAGGAAGGGAGGGAAGGTTACTATACAGTAGATAAGATAGGTAAGAGAGGTCAAATGATATCATAGGATGGTTCTCAAATGTTGTCACGGTACACTTATGAAGGGCGGCAGACCATATTCAGAGACAGACTATATCTGACATTCATATGCTGGAATTAACAACAGAAAATGTGTATTAGAATCTTCTAGTTTGACCTTGCTAGAGACTAGAGCTTGGAAACATTTTAATTCCAGACTACCACTCCCAGACTTCCCCATGTAACAATTTTTCCAAGTTGTTCTAGAGATACTTGTTTGATCATGGGCAAAAACCAGGTGCTAATATAAACTAGTATTTCATTCATTCATTGGTTTGTTCGTCCATTTTTAGATGCCTTCTAAGCCCACAGTCTTCCCAAGGTGAAAGCCACTGAGGGTGCACCACTCAAGGCCCCAACATCTACATAATCTGGCTTCTGACCACTCAAAATAGCTCTGTCAGCTGGCATGGTGAAGGCATGATGGTGGTGGAGACATGAGATGTCTTTGATGCATCACTGCCACAGAATAGCCCTGATGATGGGTTCCAACTTGTAGTAAGTGTATTTGCAGTGAGTTTTCTGCCATTTCTACCCTAGATGTTGACTTAATTGTTTGAAAACCTTCAGCTTCTCAGAATACCAAGGAGCTGACACCATCTCTTTGATTCAGTTGAGAACATTTTGGAATGATCACATGGCAGCAGCTAGTATCTTATACAATAAATAGAAGTTGCAGAACAATTCTATACCTCAGAAGTAGGATCCGTTGAATTTAATGTCATAAACATGTTTGAGACTAGAATATGCAGGGTTGGCCCAAGTCATTTTTTGCCCAAGGCAGAGCAGCAAATGATATCTCTCCCCTATTAAAACAGTAATAACGATGTAATAAATGAATGAAAGTATAGGATCATGCTACATAAACATTACAGTTTTACCACTGATGTGTCACAATTGGATTGCATTTCACTAGTGTTTACATAGAAACTCCTGTATACCCTTTAACTTTACTTAAATTAACTTAACCTAAAACCTGAAATACTAAATATCGACCTGGAACTGTCACATCCAAATCAGAATATTATGTTGCAAATTAATGCCAGCTCTAAAACCACAGAGTTACTGATGGGAACAGAAGTACAATTATTCTATTATATCTTTGAGGCTCTTTTTGTCTCTAACCCTGTAATATAACTAATGCTGAGACATGAACAGTAAAGGAAACTGACTTGTGTAAGGATAAACATGCTATCTGGCCATACTTGCCTCTATCCACTTCTAAGGACCAGATCTGTAATGAATACTGAGTCGTAAAAATGACTTAAAATTCCAGTTGAAGAGTACAAGGCTTCACAAGTGCTATAATTAAGACAAAAGAACCTGAAGTATACAAAGCAAAATTAATGTGAATGGTAAATATTCATCAGAGCAGCAAATTACTGCATTACCTAAAGACCTGCTAACTGACTGACTGAATTTCCTTCCTTCCTTCCTTCCTTCCTTCCTTCCTTCCTTCCTTCCTTCCTTCCTTCCTTCCTGTTGATAGGAGAAGTAAAGCATGCATCATACTTGGAAAAAAGATGCTAACATATCATCTCATTTAAAAAGCAGCATATTCCCTACAACTCCTTGTTTGGAAAAATGAACTGACTGGCTACAATATATATTCACAAAACTGCCAAAGGATCCTGTGATCCCAACATAGCCCATGGTAAAAGCTAATGGGAGTTGCAGTTTAACAACATCAGAAGGGCCACATGTTTCCCTATTTCTGTTATAGAGACATGGCCATGGAAACCCACTGGGTGGACCTTGGGCACATCACACACTCTCAGCCCCCAGAAAGCCCCATGATAGGTTCACCTTAGGGTCGCCATAAGTCAGATATGACTTGAAGGCACACAACAACAACAAATATATGCAGTATGGAGTTCCAGGTTGCCAGCACTCCTATGTGATTAGCCTATTTAGGAAAACAAATGATTTTCCTTTTTTACATAAGGAGTGGCCCTAAAAGAATGATTTTAGCAGCCATACTCATGATAGCTAGGCAGCTCATCCTGGCCATCAGCCAAGGCATAGCAACCGCTGAAGATGTGGGTTCTGTACATGGGTGCCCAGGACAAGCCCAAGCCATTCTGCTACTTAAGCATGTCCCTACCCCCTCAAAAAATCTTACAAGAACTCAATCCCTCGCAGTAAAAATTCAATGATCACTATTTAAATCTCTGTTTGCTGCCTTTCATGATACCTCAAATCTGCTGCCAGAGGCATTTATTTTACTGTGCTTGATGGTAGGGCTGGTTGTGCACATCCCACTGTCTAACATTAAGGCCACAGATGAAGACATTTTGTGAGAATTAATGCAGCAGTATTTATGTAGACTTCCTCTTTTCTTTCTTTCTTTCTTTTTTCTTTCTTTTTTTTTTTTGCAGATGAGGCCTCATGGAGGTGTTGTGGAGTGACTCAGCGGATACTACTCACAGACTCTGCTTTGCCGCCATACTCTGTACAAGTAAAATCTAGGCCTGTGAGCTTGGAAATCAAAAGAAATCAATACATGGAGGACAATGCATTTCTCCCATGCATTGACTTAGCTTCGTTAAGAACATCTAAATTGGGTGGGAATTATGTAGCCCTCCAGATGTTGTTGGATTGCAGTTCCCAGCAATCCAAGCCAGCCTAGTCAAAGAATGCTGGGAATTGCAGTCCAACAACATCTAGAGGACCACACAGTTTTAGACAGAACTATTGACATCTGGCCCAGTGATAAATACACCTATTATATTGTACAAATATCCCTCAGTTTTCCTGATTGAGCAAGGACAACCTTGGCAATCCTCTGCTATCTCACTTTCTAAGCTGTCTCAAAGAAGTCCTGGTTGCTCTCTCCTCCTTCAACTTTTTGCCTTCATTCTCAGCTTATTTCAAATGGTGCAAATTGACTTCAAAATGCAAAAGTAGTTTCAGCTGACCTAACTCAACAGGAGGGAGAAAAGAGGAGGGGTTGGAGTCTTGCCTTTCCTAAAGTTGGGCCAGAATACTGTTGGGGATTTACGTCTACATAAGTGGACTTATATCTACGGGAATTAGAATTGGGCAGTTCCATAATGCCCGTATCCAGTATAGGGCTGCTGTTATTTTACCTTGTAGGGGAGCCAGCAAAATGACTGACGTGTGTCAGGACTAATGAACATTGGGAGTGATATGCATCTGTCCGGTCATGCATTGGGACACTCAGTGGGGAGTACCCGTGTGCATTAGGTCAGTCAGTGGCGGAGCTTGGAGTGGATGGAGGGGGGGTGGGAGAGGGCATGGCCACTGTGTGTGAGGGTGTGGCCAGGGTGCACTGGGGTGTGCCTATGGGCCAGGATACTCCAAAAACATTGCCGCCCAGGGCAAACCATCCCCATCACGCCCCCATCCCTACATGACTGAGGTCAGTCTTACCAGTGGCCCATTATGCGTCTTTGCAATTCCCTAATAGGGCTTCTTAGCACCTCTGCTACTTAGCTAAGCATGTGTAAAGTTATGTAATGTACACCATGATAGAGGAGTCTGGCCTTAGTACATACATTCCAGGATTTTCTGCTTGAAATGCCAGTTTTGTGTGTCCTCCCTCCTTAATAACTTTTACTTCTTGTTGCCTGGCCACACTCTTTTGGCCTCACGCTGAAAGAGCTTGGCCACACGTGTCCCAGTTTTCATCTATGAAATGTTGTATGAAATTTGGCTTTTTGATTCTGAACACAATAGGTTGGTAACAAGAGGAAAACAGGCTAAGGAAGAATGGCTAATTCATGAGAAGAGTGGGTCTGTTTACTGTAGTGTCTATGATTTCATTTTTCATTGTATTGCCATCATAAAAATCAATAAATTTTTAAGGAGAGACATTAACAAATTTACTGCACAGTAGTAAAACACTCTTGTTTCTGATCTGATGCATTATTAGGTAACCTGTAAACTACCAAACATAGATGCGGCTAATCTCTCCCAGATAGCAACTTATTGCTGTCATCAATTGTCACCTAAAGGAGTGTGTGTGCTCGACTTATTGCCTCTCTATTTCTAATTCACATGGGAAGGCTGGTTGTTTTAGTTTGAGTTTCAGTTCTCATCAGCAACTTTAGGCCCATTTCTCACCATGGTATTCATAGCAATGCTCTGAATTGGATGAGTGAGAGATATCTTATGAAGGACAATGCTTGGCAAAGTTATGTTTCTGGACTACAGTTCCCAGAATTCTGCAGCAGCCATGGTGGCTGGCTGGGGTATTCTGGGAGCTGTAGTCCAAAAACATAACTCCTCTTAAGCTTTGGCAAAGGAAGTGAACAAAGTAGGGTGGAGAGAATTTTGCTTGAATATCACACACCTTAAGGTTTTAATGAATCTTTTCCTCTGGTTCACTCTGATTTTCTGTAGCAATTATACTTGGACCTTGAGCTGGAAGAGATCAGGCAATTGCTCCCATCCAATAGAAGGCTGCTATCAGAGTTAATCTTTTGTAAATTTAAAAATAAACCGTGTGACATATTTGAATTTTAGGAAATGGGGGACCTAGCAAGACTTGTATAATTAAAAATGCACTTGGCAAATTTCCCCTACTTTCAGTTGCACTTTGCTTACATTTTCCTTCCTGTTATTCAGCCTGAAATTACTCCCTCAGCCACTGAATAAAATATGACTCTTAAAAAAAAAGTTCAGCAGAACATATTTGTGCCTGGGCCTTATCCGACTCCGAAGTTAAGTGAACAGATCTGTTGCTAAGGCTGTCATTATTCACTTTTTGTCATTATTCACTTTTCTTGCTATTATTCACTTTCTTCCATGTTAAGTGCAACAGCATCTGTTTTTCCAGGCACTACAAGGTATTCCTCCAGAGTTAATTGATTTATGAGAAATCTTAGCTAGTGGGTCTTCTATTTCATGCACCAGCTCTTTTAATATTCTTAAATGGAGATTATCTCTTCCCTCACCACCCCCTGATTTCAGTGTATTAAGAGCTTAAAATTTCTGCAGCTCAGATGCAATAACTTCCATTTTGCCACGATTTTTGTTTTATTTTAAGAAATCTTTCATTAGGAGCTTTTTTATTATCAACTTTGTGTATGCTAATCTTTGCCTCTAAAGTTCTCCAGTTACCTGTGCTGTCTGTATTTGCAAACATTTTGATTTGTATTTAGTTTTAGAAATACAGTTAACCCAAATGGTCTACAACAAAGGTCCTCAAGTGGGGGTCCTCTAGATGTTTTGAACTCTAGCTCCCATATTTCCTTATCATTGCCCATACTGTCTGGGGCTTTGGGGAGATCAAATCCAAATAATCTGGGGAACCAAGGCTGAAAACCACTGATCAGTATCAAGGTACACAAGTCTTACTAATGTACTGCACAAACTTATGTCCCTGGAAAGAGCTGGGTATGTTTAGTCTGCAGAAGAGAAGGTTAAGAGGGGACATGATAGCCATGTTTAAATATCTGAAGGGACGCCATATAGAGGAGGGAGAGGGCTTGTTTTCTGCAGCTCCAGAGACCAGGACAAGGAGCAATAGATTCAAGCTGCAGGAAAGGAGATTCCACCTGAACCTCAGGAAGAACTTCCTGATGGTCAGGGCTGTCCGGCAGTGGAATATGCTGCCTCGGAGTGTAGTGGAGTCTCCTTCTTTGGAGGTTTTTAAGCAGAGGCTGGATGGCCATCTGTCGGTAGTGCTTTAAGGGTGTTCCTGCATGGCAGGGGGTTGGACTGGATGGCCCATGTAGTCTCCTCCAACTCTACATTTCTATGATTCTATGATTCTATAGTGGTTTGAGCATTAGACTACAACTCAAGACCAGGGTTCAGTTCCTCACTCAGCCATGAGTGATCTTGGGCATGTCACACACTCACAGCTACAGAAAACCCTGTGATAGGTTTGCCTTAGAGTCACCGTAAGTCAGAAATGACTTGAAGGCACAAAACAATAATGTCCTTGGAGGGCTTAAATACAGGCACCAGATTCCACCTGATCTTGGAAGCCAAGCAGAGTCTTCTTGGCAAACATTTTTCAGAGGAGGTTTGCTCCAGTCATGTAGACTCAAATCGATTAACTCAGACCCAAGTCAGACTTAAGTCACTTCAGTGACTGATTGGACTTGACTTGGCAAAAATTACACACTGACTCGACTTGACTTGAGACTTGCATATTTTTAGTGACTGACTTGCTGCACTTGGTTCAGTAACATAACACATTCATCCAGAAAACTTACAATTTATTGGTCACATGATGATCTATCTTAAGCCCAAAGTGTGGACACATTTCTCAGAGGGAACAGCAAATGGGCTTGAGATGGGCTTGAGGTCTGCTCAGCAGCCTGTCCCCATTACATAGAGGAGGAGCTTTCTAAAACTTTTCCTAAGAGCAGACGGCAAGACTCGTGCTGAGTGCAGGGTGTCTATCTCAGAGGGGAACAGAAAATGTGTTAGGCAATGGGCTTGAGGAGGAAGGATCCTTCCTTCTAAAGCTCCTGAAGCTTCAGTAATGGAGAATAAGAAGGATCCTATTCCCTGCTTCTGAAAAAGCTTCCAGCTTTGCAAATGGAAACTAAGAAGGATCCTATTCCCCAATTCTGAAGCTGCAGATGGCAAAATCACAAAAGTAGAGGGCTGACTCTACTTAAATTGTTAAAACTCACTTTATTCAACTCTGTCTAGAAATTCTGGAATTTTGATTGGGGTATAAAGTTGGCTCCCAGACTTGAGACTTGACTTGAAAGTATCTTCAAGGACTTGAGATTTGACTTCAGACTTGGAGTAAAAGACTTAAATACATCACTGGGAGGACAGTGAAAGGGGCTGGAGGCATAGATGTTCTGTGCTGTCTTGCAGCAGCATATGTGTGATGGGAAAGAATTTTACTCAGGCCAATCTTAGTTGGTTGGGGTGTGCCTACTTACAACAGGAAAGGTAAAACGCCAGCTGCCTCCAGAATCCCTGACTAAGAATGCATAAACAGTAAAACAGAAAGAACAGGAGAGAACAAAAAAGTTAGTCTCACCAACTACCGCCTCCACATGCTTTTTTTCTTTTTAATACACAGATCTCCTTTTTTGTAGGTTTTTAAGCAGAGGCTGGATGGCCATCCGCTGGGAAAGTTTTGATTGTATATTCCTGCATGGTTGAACCAGATGGCCCTTATGGTCTCTTCCAGCTCTATGATTCTGTGTAATTCTGGTCACCTAAATGGAAACCATAAGAAAAGTGAGGGTTGGTGAAAGAACTATTGAAGAAATTCTTCAAGTGATCAGCAGAAGATTCAAAATCATAGAATCCAACCCCTGCCATGCAGGAATACACCATCAAAATATTCTCAACAGATGGCCATCCAGACTCTGTTTAAAAACCTCCAAATAAAGAAAGTCCACCATATTCTGAGGCAGCACATTCCACTGCTGAACAACTCTTACTGTCAGGAAGCTCTTCCTAATGTTGAAAATATTTATTTGTGTGAGGCTTACCTGACCAGGTTGTTTCATTTCGCATGTGCAGTTTTGCATAAAAGGTTTGATATAACACACTGAAATGCCCTTCTTTGAGGTACAGGAATCCACTTCTTTTTATGTCATTTTTGCCTCTGGCACCAAATTTTCAATTAAGCTAATGTACAGGAACATACCTGCTTTGTTAACTGAGGTTTGCCTATATAGAAGAAAATAGGATTATACTTAACGTTGCTAAACACAGTATTTGATCAATGGAAGAGGAGACCACATCTGAGTGGACACTGAAAATCAAAATGGAAAAAGAGGGAGAGTGGATGATGCTCCCACAGCCAGGAGGCGATTACACACATCACCAGACACCACCCCCCCTAGAGTAATACAGAGCAGAAAGGAAATCCACACCCCAAAAAAGTCAGTATGAGAGTGTCCCACCTAAACATTCTTGCCAGATCAATTGTGGACTGAAATAACATGGCTGAAAACAGGGAATACACCACAACACCATGAGACAAGGCAAACACATGATTTTACAGTGAAATATAAAACACTATAAAGAAATATTTGCTTTGTACACAGCTGGCTGCCATCATCCCTACCTACATATCAGATGCTGTTCTTGCAGTGGCTTCTGTATAATTTTGATAGCCCAACCACATGGGCAGAAGTTGGTCACATGGGTGCCAACCATGGAATCAACATACAGAAAACACCAAGTTCTAAACATAAAACCATTTTTTTATTTGTACAATAGTTATAAGGCATTTTGGATCTTTTTTTAGTGTGGCACTTTATTGGTCATGCTAGCATTTTCTTTCCCTATGTCATTTATATATTTATTTGATAAACTGAAAGTGTGTTGTTGCTCGATGCCTATGATCCACCTTGATCCACCCTGAATAAAGATGGTGACTATTCCTGGGTGGAGTTGCCAGTGACAGAATGTTAGTAAATAGTACAATTCCATGAAGAAAGAGAAAAGTCAGAATAAAAACCTCACAAGGGCCTAGAGGCAAAAATGACTTTTTATGCTGGCAAGAAATGGTGAACAGAGAAAGGAGATTTCACAGCACAAAGATGTAACAAAATGAGAGATTGTGTGGGGAATAACTAAGACACTCATCTTAGATTTTAAAAACGCGGACTTCTGTAAACTTAGGGAGCTGCTGGCTGGAATTCCGTGCTCAGGAATAGTGAAAGGGAAAGGAGTTCAGGAGGCATGGAAGTTCCTTAAGAAGGAGATACTGAAGGCACAGTCTAAAACTGTGCCAATAAGGAGGAAGAATGGTAGGCATCTGAAGAAACCAGAATGGTTGACTAAAGAACTCTCAGCTGAGATAAGTGTTAAGAGAAACATGTACAGGAAATGGAAGAAGGGGGAAACCACCAAAGAAGAATTTAAGCAAGTAGCCAGGAGATGTAGGGAGGAGGTCAGAAAGGCTAAAGCACAGAACGAACTTAGGCTGGCCAGAGACATTAAAAACAATAAAAAAGGGCTTTTTTAAATATGTCCGCAGCAAAAGGAAAAAAAAGGAGACGATAGGATCGCTGCGCAGAGAAGATGGCGAACTACTCACAGGGGGAAGAGAAAAGGCAGAACCACTTAACACCTTCTTTGCCTCAGTTTTTTCCCAGAAGGATACAAGCACTCAACCTGGCAGTTGGGGAGCAGGTGAGGAAGCAGGGGAAATGAAGCAAATAATAGGTAGAGAGGTGGTACAGGAATACCTGGCCACACTGGATGAATTCAAGTCTCCAGGGCCAGATGAATTGCATCCTAGGATATTAAAAGAGCTGGCAGAGGTCATTTCGGAACCGCTTGCTATCATCTTTGAGAAATCTTGGAGGACAGGAGAAGTTCCAGCAGACTGGAAGAGAGCAAATGTTGTCCCCATCTTCAAGAAGGGAAAAAAAGAGGACCCAAATAACTACCGCCCAGTCAGCCTGACGTCAGTACCTGGTAAGATCCTGGAGCAGATCATTAAGCAGTCAGTTTCTAATCATTTAGAAAGCAACGCGGTAATCACGAGAAGTCAACATGGATTTCTCAAAAATAGGTCATACCAGACTAATCTTATCTCTTTTTATGATAGAGTTACTAGCTTGATAGATGAAGGGAATGCTGTGGATGTAGCATATCTCGATTTCAGTAAGGCCTTTGACAAAGTTCCCCACGACATTCTTGCAAAGAAGCTAGTTAAATGTGGGTTGGACAGGGCTACTATTAGTTGGATTTGTAATTGGTTGACTGATCAAACCCAAAGGGTGATCACGAATGGCTACTTTTCATCCTGGAGGGAAGTGACTAGTGGGGTGTCACAGGGTTCTGTCCTGGGCCCAGTGCTGTTCAATATTTTTATCAACGACTTGGATGAAGGAATAGAGGGCATGCTCATCAAATTTGCAGATGATACCAAATTGGGAGGGGTTGCTAATACGCCAGAGGACAGGATCAAAATTCAAAATGACCTGGATAGATTGGAGAGCTGGGCCGAGGCGAACAAAATGAAATTCAACAGAGAGAAGTGTAAGGCCCTACACTTAGGTAGAAAAAATGGAATCCACAAATATAGGATGGGGGACACGTGGCTGGATAGCAGTACGTGTGAAAGGGATCTAGGAGTCTTCATAGACCACAAGCTGAACATGAGTCAGCAGTGTGGTGTGGCAGCCAAGAAAGCCAATGCAATTCTCGGCTGCATCAATAGGAATATGGTGTCTAGATTGAGGGAGGTACTGGTACCACTCTACTCTGCTTTGGTTAGGCCCCACCTTGAATACTGTGTCCAGTTCTGAGCACTCCAATTCAAGAAGGATATTGACAAGCTGGAGCAAGTCCACAGGAGGGCGACCAAAATGGTGAGAGGCCTGGAAGCCATGCCCTATGGGGATAGACTTAGAGAGCTGGGTATGTTTAGTCTGCAGAAGAGAAGGCTAAGAGGGGACATGATAGCCATGTTTAAATATTTGAAGGGATGCCATGTAGAGGAAGGAGAGGGCTTGTTTTCTGCTGCTCTAGAGACCAGGACAAGGAGAAATGGATTCAAGCTGCAGGAAAGGAGATTCCACCTGAACCTCAGGAAGAACTTCCTGACAGTCAGGGCTGTCCGACAGTGGAATCTGCTGCCTCGGAGTGTAGTGGAGTCTCCTTCCTTGGAGGTTTTTAAGCAGAGGCTTGATGGCCATCTGTCGGGAGTGCTTTGAGGGTGTTCCTGCATGGCAGGGGGTTGGACTGGATGGCCCCTGTGGTCTCTTCCAACTCTACATTTCTATGATTCTATGATGTAAAAACATACTTGGACATTTGTGGTGTCCTAAGTAAAGTTTAATTTGGTGCTTCTGTTTTACTGCATTTCCACCAGGTTCTATGTCTAGTAAGTTGTTGTCACTCATCCTGTTTAGCTATTTATTTGTTTTCCTTATTCCACTACTTGCATTTCTAAAACCTTCTCACAACCTAACCACCTGCTTGACTCCACTCACCCTTCTGAGTCTCTGAAACATGCCTTCTCTGAACTACACCATCTACATTTTCACATGCAGCAGTTCCTGTTTGAAAACAGAGCTCTGAGATGGTACACTGATGCAATCAATTCTGACCTGGCCAGACTTTCAAAGGAAGGAGTTTCCTATGTGAAAACAGAGATCCCATGAGAAACTCAACCACTCCAGCCAATTAAAGCTTCACTCAATCTGTCTGTCCGTCTATCTATCAATCCATTCTTCTATTTATACCCTATATTTTCCCCAGACTGGGACTCAAGGCAGCTCATGAAAGACAGAAAATTACAATAAAACATTTTTTTTTCGTGCTTTCAAAAGTATACAAAAGTATACAAAAGGTTAGTAAGCCAGTACTAAACTAACAATAGAATTAAAACCATTTAAAAATATTACCTTAAAACAAGGAATCAAACCCGTATAGCACCATAAAAAACCCCTCTCCTTGTAAAACTATCAATTCCCAAAGGCTTGTGAGGAATAAAAAGGGCTTCACTTGCTGCCAAAAAGATAGCAATACAAGAGCCATCCTAAGCTCTCTAGGAAAGGAGTTGCAAGGTCTATGAGCAGTCACAGAGAAGGCTCTCTCCTGTATTCCCAATCAATGTGCCAGTGAAGATGATGGGATAGAGAGAAATGTCTCCTCTGAAGATCTTAGAGCTTGGGCAGGGTGGACCTGTGCTGTGCATGGCTTTATAGGTCATAACCACCAATTTAAATTGTGTCCAGAAACAGACTGGCAGCCAGTGGAGCTGGTGCAACAAGGGAATTGCATGCCAGCTATAGTCAGCACCAGTCAACCATCCAGCTGTACTTTGGATCAACTGAAGTTTTCAAACTCTCTTCAAAGACAGCCCCATATAGAACATATTTCAGTAATCCAATCAGGATGTAAGTAAGGCACAAGTCACTGTGGCCAAGTCAGACACCCCAAAGAATGAGATCCACTGCAGTTCATGTGTGCAAACTCCCAGACATCTCAAGAGGTTTTTTTGTTTGTTTGTTCATTTTTAACTAAAACTTTCAGAGTCCCCCAAGCAGCATGTCCAGTGGTTATACTGGCTGAGAAATTCTGTGAGTTATAATTCCAAAAAGTAATTCTAGCAAGTCTGGCTATCCCTGCCCCCAAACCTTTCCAGCTGTTTCCCTCTAACCTTAGGCCCCCTTTAATGTGGCCATGTGCCCTCTATTTGAAGATGTCCTTAGTTTCCAGACCCCAGTCCAAGTCTGGCTTAAAAACAAAGAACTTTCACAAGGGAGATCCAGGCCCTTGCATCTGGCCACACCTAGAGAGCACAAGGAGCAGACACAGAGATTAACTGGTCACACTCTTCCCCACTATGGTGAAAGGTATTACAAGCGTGTGTGTGCATGTGCCTTTGAGCTACAGTGAGTCCCTGAATTTCATAAGCCTTTCTTAGACAAGGAATAGTCAGAGGTGGTTTTGCTCATTCTTTCCTATAGAATACAGCCTGTAGCACCTAGTATATTTTGGTGGTTTCCCATTCAACTACTAACTAGGGCTGATCCTGCTTTGCTTCCAGGATCAGGCAGGATCTGGTGCCTTCAGGGTATTTATATATATTTCCATTTAAATTATTGATATATTTGTAGGCATCCATATTGATTAACTTTGAAAATCTAATCAAACCTAGGTCCTCTTTTGTGATCTTGCTGATGGTTTGCTGAATCATAAGCAGCTACCCTTGGCAACTTTTCTCCCCAGGGGCTTCCTTAATAGCAAGGGGTGGTTAACAAAGGCTGTGCTCCAAACAGGATATGCCCTGCCTGATGCGACAGACACTGGGGGAAAATTACCTTTCTGTAACTAGCCATGCTGGCTGGGGGAGGCTCCAGTAGTATTAACCAAATATAAAGTCTCCAAATTTAAGGAAAAGTTCCAGGCCTACAAGATGTCTGTGCCTCCCTTAGGAGTTACCAATTCGTCTATAACAGCACATGCCCAGTGACACCAAACACGACAGGTTCAAGCAGGTTGTTTCTTACAGTAAATTAGCCAGGTAACAGATAATCAAATCTAGGTCATATCCCACAGACTGGCCAGAGGACCCAAATCTACCTTGTACACAACTAGCTTCTGTTGCCTTGAAGTTCCCCTCTTCTGTTTAAATCATGGAATACTTTCCCATTGTTCATCCCTGCTACAGTCATCTATTAGCTTATTGCACTGATCAGAGTTACCTAGCTCCAGCCCTGTACAGTGTGCCTTCTCTTATTTCCGCATCACGTGCTGTAAGCATGGAATGCCACAGAGCATGAATGACAAAGAGTGCAATTGATTTAAAAGGAAGAAAATGATTCTGCTCTTATAGCCTAGGAAGTTGTTCAGAGAAACAGCAGAACATGATAATGTGACATGATGACTTAATTCATAGCAAGGGCTTGAAATTAGTGTTCCTCTGTATGGAGCAAATGGCAATCTGAGATGTTTTAGCAATACAGTAGTGATAGTATTAGTAGTAGTAGGAGTGGTGGTGGTGGTAATGACTAACAGTTAGTCATGTATAAAGCATTGTGATTGTGTAGCATACAGGTTTTAATTTACTTGTCCATTGCTCAGAGAGCTTTTGTGATTACCTGGTCAAAAAGTGTAAAGAACAAATAGAGGCCTGAATCTAAAAGCATCATTGCATTAGCACAGGGTCAGTTGCACTAGCAGAAATGAATGTTCAAAATTAATATCTGGGGCAGATCTAGACTACTTTGCCAGTATGTAGCCAGTCACACAGTGCAGCCCACATATGTTTGTTATTTCCGGTGCTACCATTTGCACAATTTCAGCACAACTACACTAGTGATGTTCTTCACTCCACTGGCATCACATTGCATCTCAACTCAACATTTCCTAGCTGCTGTACAAAAATTGTACAAATATAAGCTGGAATCCTGATGGTTAATATCAACGAGAGTAGAGCCATTCAATAACTAGTAAGTCAACACACAGGTAAATCCATTGAGTCAATTGATCTACTCTAGGTAGGATTAGCAGCAGAATTCAGGCCATAGTCTTTCTGCACAGGATTACACTGCAATTAAACAGGACACAAGAAAAAAAAAAGAATTGGGAATGATAAACAAAGACATTCATAGATCAGTTTTGAATGTGATATAACTGCTCTTGTTAAGATCAGAGAAGAGAAGAACCAAATGACATCTCTTTTCTCAAGACAAGCCAATGTAGTAGGCCAGGCCATCTCCCCTTCTACTAATAGCTGAAAGAGAAAATTGGCTATATGGATGGCGACTGAAGTCCCAGGATTTTATTTTAAGTATGAAAACTTATTTTGAATAACCTTTAAAGCCATAGACCCCAAACGTTTCCAGGTGTGAGAGGCTCAGTATTGACAGGCAGTTTGTTCTTAATTTTGCCTGCTTGCAGGTACTTGCAGGAACAAGAGTAATTATTTTTGTCATCCATTATCATGCCAACATCCTTGACTATAAGGATGCTTACAATGTGTAATTAGATGTGCCCTGTGTGTGTTAAATGTACCTTACTTCTATATAAGGTATGCCTGCAACAGCCTTTATTATTCCTAAGAAGGCTCAATGGCAATCACTGTCTTCAAATTTCTTAGTACTGGATTTATTTAGTACGCATCTAGTTGATAATGCCTAAAGGGCTCAACTACCTTTGAGTCATGATGGTCCAATTCTGTAGGATAATTTTAAGGGGACTAGCCCCTCCTACTTAGTCTTGGGAGGAGTTTGAACCCACCACCCAACACTCCACTCTGGGGTCCATGGTGAAAGTCACAGTATTCCCTGGTAAAACAGTTAAAGAGAGCCAGTATAGTATAGTGGTTTGAGCATTGGACTACAACCTTGGAGTCTATAGTTCCATTCCCCGCTTGGCCTTGGAAAACTACTGGGTGGACCTTGGATGTATCACACACTCTGAGCCCTAGAAAATCCTTGATAGGTTATAGCATGGGCATAGATGCCTCTAACCTTCCTGGGGCACAGAGTCAGCCCTACCATTAGACAGGATGACCTTTTGCTACAGATTCCAAGAGAGAGAAAAATGTATCCCCACCTGCACTGGAAGAGTCCCACCAGTAGTGCCACAACACCTTCACTTCTACCTCCACAGTCTTCCCTTGTGCTTTACTCTGCCACCATATCATTCCCTCAGCTGCAGTACGATGGTGGTTCCTCCGCCTGGCTGCTGCCTCTTTCTTGCTTCTTTGATAGGTGTGGTAGGTTCCTCTTCCATTCCTCTTCCATTGCCTTGACATTCAACACTTTTTCACTAGCAGGAATGACTTCAAGAAAGAGGAGGGGAAAGCAAGAAGGATAGAGGGAGGAAAAGAAGTCATATGACATGAAAAAGCATCTGTGACACTGAAGGAACTTACTTCCAAGCAAAGTTGGTATGCTCAGCTCCCCGCTTTATCACATGCCTTTAATTCAAGCCCCCAGTTTTACTGTATTAGGAGGTTCCACACACACATCCAAATTAGAATGTATTGTCTCTAAAGAAACAGAATCCTGCCCCTTCCATGCTAGATATGCTGAGGCAGCAACAAGAGATCCCACAGCAAAGAGGAGGAAACACCACCATTTAATTTGGTATTACTGTCTTTTTACTGTCAGGGATGGAGACAGGTACACTGGGGTCTTTTTCCTCCTCCTCCTCCTCCTCTCATGTGCCAAAAACTGTGTATGGCTTGAGTACTAAGCAATTTGGGCAGGGGTGCCATTTCCTGATCATTTCCTCAGGCAGCAAAATGTCTTGGGCTGACACTGCCACAGCAGAATGCTAATCCATCCCTTGGTGCTTCTGTATCATTGAGCTGTTTCCGCAACAGTTTAGAGTTCTGGGTTGCAGCAAAAAAAAATAATTGTCTTTTAAGAGAGGGCATGAAATGAGAAATTCCAGTGCACTAAATCTACCTACAGAAGATCTATTGTTTGTTAGCAGCTAGCCAGACAATATATCAAGTTCAGATGATTTGTTTGGCTACATCCCAGCATAAGTTACATACAGCACAAGCATCCATCAGGTTTGTCATTATGATTATTGATACAACAGCTGGCATATCTGGCCCAAATGCCAAACCTTTGGGGCTTTTACGCCAGTCTTTTAAAATAAAGATGTGCTGGGGAAGTAACAAGACACTCTGCTCATGTGAAAATAAATGCATGTCTTCAAAGGGTAGCATAAAGAGATGTTTTATTTGCAGTCATTTACCCTGTGCCTCAAAGACATGAATTCTCAATCGCTACAGCCGCATAGCATTAAGCTGGAAATAAAGTGCCTTATGTGAATGACAGTAATTGTTTTAAACCCAAATCTAAACTCTCATTTAAAAAAAAAAAGAGTGTTGCCTGAGAAACAAGATACTGCATTCTGGAAGGAAAAGAGAGGTTTGGTTGTTTTATTACAGCAAGTTTCTTGGGCAAGTCCATTTCCTTAGCTGTTGCGGGATTTCTCATTTGAATTGTTGTTGGCAAACTTGGTGAATGAATAATTTGGTGCCCAGCATTTCCACCTAAAGGAGCCAGCTTTGTTTTCTACTGTTACAGGATAACTTGAATTAGGACTTGCAACCTGCAGGGTTTGCACAAAACTGGAGAACAAACTATCCCTCAGCTATAATCTTTATCAGTAAAACGCTAGGACTTTAATTGGGGCAATCAATCAACACCTAAAAATATATATTTTGTTTTAAGAAAGTAGTTTTACCTTAATCTTAAAGACTATTATAATAGTGCAGTGTGTGTACCTCCATTTGGCAGGGGCAGTTTCGGGCCTCCCTAAACTGCAAAGCCCAGGATTCCATAGGATGATGAAAGTGGAATAATAGCACTATAACAGTCTAGTGCAGAAATGGCCTTAGTTAATTCTCTCTCATCTCACTTTTTCAACCACTTTTTAAATGTCCTAGTTTCTCTCTCCTCCTCCCACTTTCCCTCTTTATCCTCAGCCTACTAGTTACTGCAAAGTGAGTTCAAAGTACAGAAGTAATTTCTACTCAGCTAACTCAGTGGAGCAGACAGAATTTTGCCCTTTTCTGTAGGCTCAGGTAAAAGCAAACTGCTATAACCTCTTTATTTGGCCTTTCTTTATTTGGCTTTCCTCATTTCTAATTTCTACCATCTTGACCAGATTCTAATGTTCCTTGGTAATATTTGACCAGGTTTTCATCTTTGAAATCTTGGAAGGTAAAAGTAAAAACTGAATCTCAAAAAAACTGAATCTCTTAAGTAAACTAAGTTAGTGAGATGTCCTAAGTGACATTAAAAGAATGGGCTAGATTTGGTGAGAAGGGCCTTTTATACATTTGTTTGTTTTTGGATGCAAGGCAAGCATTCTGTGGTAGTTTGGTTTTCACGGAGTCTCACAAAACCAGACAGATGTATCAATGTTTTAACAAAGCAGTTGACATATGTGACAGATTGAGAGTGAGCAACATGGCTATGAAAAAGTCAAGCACTCTCCACACACATACATTTTGCCGAAGTGTGGTCAGGGGAGTTTGGATGGGTTTAGGGACACAAACACTGCCTTGGAGCTGGTCTTGGTGAGCCACATGACATACACGGGGGCAGCAACATGCCACCATGTGATGATAGATTTGCATGTATGCCACGATGTTCGGATGGGTGTGGACTGGCCCTATTACAAGAAACAGTATGTGAAGCCTTTTGTGGAATGTGCCCTCTCAGTGTGGAGTCCATCAGAGGCAGCCCTTGAACTGATAAAATGCCTTCTCATAGGCCCCCAGAAGGTTTTGTGGCAAGCAGCAGACATGCTCTGAAGAACCGCCCTGAATAAATTGGCAGAACTATTTAAATTTTCCACAATGCCCTAGGGCAACATTACATCAGAGGCTTGTGGGAAAGTCAAATGACAGTGCCAGATATTGATTTAAATTCTGCCCTTCTGGAAGGAAAAAAAATAGCACCCATGATCAGTGCTGTGCTCCATAATAGTCCCAGCCAAGTTATTAAGGTCCAAGAAAGTACCAGAGCATGCTGTATGGTGAAATACCCTCCAACATTTTAAAGGTGAAAACCAGGTCACATGTGGCCAAGCAACATCAAAGTATAGTCAAGATGGCAAAAGGTAGGAAAAGACAAGTTAAGACAACCTGCAGCAGTTTGCTTTTGCAAAGATTCTTCCTCCTCCTTTCAATTCCTCTCTGCTGAGTTAATTAAGTGCAAACCACTTCTGCACTTGAACTCAGTTTGCACCAATAGAAGTAGGTTGAGGAAAAGGGAGAAAGTAGAAGGAAAGAGAAACTGGGACATTTTAAAAGCCCCTGAAAAAATGGAGTAACAGAGGACTGTCCCTACCAAATCGCAAGACTTGGAGGGTATCTGGTGATGCTAAACGTAGATATATATTCCAGTACTGGATAGCTGTTGTCCCATGCAAGAATGTTTTAAACAGTGTTTGCATTGTCAGGTATAGAACTGGGATCCATGACACCTTGAAAAACTACTACTACTCATAGAGAGTGCTGACCTAGATCAGATAGCAGAGTCATTACAAAGAAAGGAGAGATATTAATATCTATTGAATTTTATCGCAGTTAAAACAAATTAAGTCTGTGAGGTTTTACAAAATATTAAAGTGAAAAAAACCAGCCTTGATTCCTTGAGATGGAGTAAGCACATGGGCCAACATTTAAGGAAAACATGGGTTCTTTCTCTACCCCCACCCCCAAAATGTCGTATTTCCAACTGGATCTCATGATTCCATATACCCATTGTCTGATCTGAAACAACTGTGCACTTGCCCACCCCAACAGCACTGTTGTGCAATTAAAGGATAAGTTCTTTGGCTTACAACCTAAAAGAAGATAAGCTACAAAGCTATAAATACAGCATTTTCAGTGTCAAAATTTACTACCAAGGAGCATCTAGCTAGTGTTACATTATTTGTTTCAAAGCCAAGAAGAATGGGCTCTCGATTGTATCTTTCTTTGGTTCTACTTAACATTTCAACTATGTGCCACAAAGAGATAAATATGACTCACCACTATCTGGTATCCTGAATGAAAATATAGCTTCTTCTACACTCTAACTCTTTTCCAGCAGCATACTATGAAACGACCCAGAGGCTCGTTTCTATGGGCCAAACTACACACTGGCAGTAAACATGTCTGCCTTTTTAAGGGTATGTTTGAAACTCTACAAGACAGAAAGCTCAGGTACCCCACTGGACGATCAATGGCCATATCACCCTGAAGATGCCCTGCTGTGTCATAGCTGGGGAATAACCAGTTACAAATTATAAGCTCCTTGTAACTAATGCATTTCTCTAAATTGCTTTTATGTGTGTAACTCAATGATGAATAACTTCACTTCTTTCATAGTGACTGTTAAGATTTTAATTACTTTTTTTAGTTAGAAGGACTAAATGGAGGAAGAACATCATTCAAGTGCTGCTTTGTGCTGTTTCTTGTGTTCTGTTTCGGATATTGAGGCCATGCCCAGCAAGAGAAGAGTACAGCCAGTAGTATGTGGAGTTTTGGGTAGAAAGTAATTAAAATTAAGAATTCTAATTAATATTGAGAAATGAAGAATTGAAGAGTTTTTTAAAAAAAGCTAACCACAAGGTAATTAACTACTTTTCTAATGATCTGGATTCTAAGTAACTACTTTCAAAAGCAACTTCCCAAACTATGAATATTGTAAATTGAACAGTATGAGGCTTTCACATGGATTGAAAAATGGCAAACATGGACAGTTCTAATCAGAGGGGTGTAAATGCCTCATCTCTTGCTTTGTTTACCACTAACCACACCTCAGAAACCAGTTTTCCCTCTTACAGGAGGGAAACATTGATGAATGTCTACTGAAAAGCATTGCGAGAAAAAAAAAAAAGGTTTACATTACCAAGTAGAAACACAGCTGTCATTGATACTTCAACTGTTCTGATTTAGCAGGGACAATCCGGATTAATTCTCTGTCTTCCCCCTTTCTCAGTTACTTTTAAAATGTCCCAGTTTCTCTCTCTTCCTCCCACTTTTTGCTTTTGCTCTTAGCTTACTTCAGTTAATGTAAACTGAGTATAAACTGCAAAAGTTGTTTGTACTCCGCTTGGGGCAGAGAGAGAAAGAAGAGGAGCGGGCAAAATCTTGCCCTTTCAAGCAACCTCAGGCAAAAGCAAACTGGTGTGGCCTTTCTTAGCATGTGTGTTCTCCCTCATTAATAATTCTTGCCAGCTTGACTACTCTGCAATGTTACTTGACCACACATGTCCTGATTTTCATTTGAGCAATGTGGGAGGGTATGAGACAATGTGGTATAGTGGTTTGAGCATTGGAGTACAATCCTTGAGACCAGAGTTTGTTTCCACCTTAGCCATAGAAACCTACTGGGTTACCCTGGGCACATCACACACTCTCAGCCCCTGCAAACCCCATGATAGGGTCACCTTAGGGTCACCATTAGTACAAAATGACTTGAAGGCACATACAACAGCAATAATGTTGGAGAGTTTTTTGGTCTGAGGAAAAAAAAAGAAGAAGTAACCTAGACAGTCAGGAAGAACCTGAAGCTTCAGAAATCACTGGGAGCATAGTGTTAAGGGATGTAGTAGTACCACTCGATTCTGCTTTGGTCAGACATCACCTCCAATACTGTGTCCTGCTCTGGGAACCATAGTTCAAGAAGGCTACTTACAAGCCGGAATGGGTTCCATGTCCAGAGAAGGATGACCAGAATAATCAAAGATCTGGAAACCAGGCTTTATGAAAAACAACTCAGGGAACTGATTATGTTTAGCTTGGAAAAAAGAAGACCGAAAGGTGACATGATGGCCATTTTTAAATACCTGAAGGGATGCTATGTAGAAGAGGGAACAAACTTGTTTTCTGCTGCTCCAGAGACTAGATTGAGAATCAGTGGATTCAAATTACAAGGAAAGAGATTCCATGAGGACCTTAGGAAGAACTTCTTTATTGGCAGAACGGGTTGACAGTGGAATAGGCTGCCTCAAAGGAGGGGTGACTCTCCATCTTTGGAAGTATTTAAACAGAGTTTGGAAGGACATCTTTCAGGAGTCCTTTAGTTGTATATTCCTGCACAGCAGGGAGATGGACTGGATGGACCTTGTGGCCCCTTCCAACTCTAAAGTCCTAACTAGCTACACAAGAATGCTGTGAAAATAAAAGAGTGTGTACGTGATAGAGATAGAGCATCCTGAGAAGAAAGAGAAATATATAATTAACCAATAAATCAGCTTCCTGATTTTCAATGTATGGTGTGAATGTGACAAACAAATTTGCAAATGGAGACAGATTTTCAAGTATAAAGATATATCTTTAAATATCAAAGTCAGAATTGTCCATGCCACAATATTTCTGATTTCCATCTATGGTTATGAAAGCTGGACAGTGAAGGAGGCACATGGAAAAAGAATCAGGTCGTTGGAAATGTGATTCTGGAGAAGTTTTCTATGGATACCATAGACTGCCAAAACAATCTAATTAACATGTCTGATGGCAAATTAATCCTGAACTTGCACTAAAAGCCTAAAAGAATAACAACTGAGGTTATTAGGATATATCATGAAATGACAAAACTCAAAGGAAAAGATGGTCATGCTCAGTAAAGTAAAATGAAGCAAGAAAACAGGAAGACCACATTATGGTGGATTGATTCAACTGGAAGAAGTCACCAACCTGAATTTGCAAGGACTGAGCAGGGTGGTTGACAACCAGAACGCACGGAGGTCTCTCATTAATAAGGTCACCATAACTTGAAACCAACTTGATGACAAATAGCAACAAAATATCACCCCAGCTCACTTTGCAGGGAAGCCCAGGATCACTTCTGTCACTATACAGAATCAGACATCTGCCTCACGTGGCAGATCCTGGGAGAATACAATGGAAAGAGCTGTGTCACATGACCTGCCCTGGCTCCCTCTACCATGCCGTTTTCAGGTGCCGTGGGGAGCACTGTCTTGTCACAGTGTTGTTGTTGTTTTTTGGAGGGGGGGTACAGATGAAACAGAGGGTCAGGAAGCACTATCTTGTCCTGTTCCTCAGGGAGCAAAATGTTTGTGGATAGTTCTCAGAGAAGAGTTATGATTGGCTGCTGTTCTTTGTCAAGCATACATTTAATACTAAACCAAGGATTCTCTATGTGTAACATATTTAATGTGCTTGAACTAATGCAGTCTACAGTCCTCATGGCTAAATTAATAGTGTCTTATATCCAAATTGCAGAAGAAAGGATACATAAGGATAATAAGGGTCAATGTTCTGAAAAAGGAGATTTCAAAGGAAAATCCAAAGATTATACAAGCACTAAATAATCTATCATATTTTCTATGTATTGCTATCTACCTTCTCACACACACACACCAAGTTTAAAGCCACTACTTTTCCTCCCTGTCTCGCAACAGGAAACAGCTGATAATAGAACACTCCTTTTGTTTTTGTTTTGCTGGCTTCTTGCTATGACTTATGTTTGCTTTGGCTGTCTATCTGGTATCCGCTGGAAGACAAGAGGAGGTGGAGAAAGGAAAGCAAGTGTGTGGTTGAAACCCCAGGCTGCTGAGCTGGTCTCACTCCAGTAGCGCTCAGCATAAAAGTAGCCAGAATCCTTTTCAAACTTGCTCTTTCTCCCCATGTGCTTTAAAGGGGCAATTATGTGGATTTACGTGTGCCACGAGACATCCAGAAAATGCAAGGGAGAACAACCTGAAATAAGTACAGGGGCTGCTCAGCCACGATGCTTATGATCTGCAAAAACAATAAACAATATTAGCTTTATAAGCTCTTTTAGGAGGATGGATTGCTCTTTTTTCTTTATTTAGGTATGATCCACCTGGAGGTTCTTGAGGACATACGCTATTTTTCCACACTTTTCAAGAGTGGAAAGGGATACTGTAGCACCTTTGAGACTAATTGAGGTCATTTCTGCATTACACTATTATAGTGCTATTATTCCACTTCAACTTCCGTGGTATTCTGGGGTTTGTAGTTTACTGAGACCAAAGAGCAATCTGGCTGAGAATTCTAAATGCCCATCCCTAAACTTCAAATCCCAGGATTCCCTAGGATGTTGAAAGTGGAATAATAGCACTATAACAGTGTAGTGTGGAAATGGCCCGAGAAAGAAGTTTGCAGCATAAGCTTTTGTAGACTCAGTCTATTTCATCAAATGCATGAATCCATGCCATATGATAAAGTAGACTCAGTCTATGAAAGCTTATGCTGCAAACTTCTTCTGTTAGTCTCAAAGGTGCCACAATATTCCTTTGCATACTGATCCAGATGTAACACAGCTATGTCTCTGAATTTTGCAAGACTGGAGCATAACAAGGCAGTAGTTTTAGAGTTTAAGAGTGCAGTTTAAACTCTTAAGTTTTTCATTCCACTTTGGAAGATAAACAATTAGAAGTGCTAGTCACCATCCATGGTATTCCTCTGGGAACAGCTAACCAACCATGTAAGTGAGACCTCCCCCAGCTGCAAGAATGAGTATAAGGCTTCTGGACCCATTGCACTTGTGAAGGATCAGTGAGAAGCTTTGTAACTGGGCTTTGTAACTGTCATACACATCTTTTATAATATACAGTCATGCTTAAATGTACTAATTTTTTTTAAAGGACATTAAACTGTTTCATAGCTTCAACTGCACTTTGCTTGAGTTTTATGTACTCTGTAAGGAAGCCTTAACTGTAAACAGAGATGCAGATACTGTAAGATAAAGGTGCAGATAAGAAAATATCTCTCTGAGAGGAGGAGTCAGTCTCTGGAGCCATTTGATTTTCCAGAAGAATTGGTGTAAAGTGACAGCCTCTCCCATTCACCCAATAAACATTTCATATGCTTGGGGGGATTCTGACCATCAAAAACGGAGAAGGAAGGGGACGTGTAGTATGAAAGCTCTTGTTTTTTACACAAAAAGCTTCTTAAAGTCTGTCCAATTCTATATACTTATGAGCATTTAACTGGCATTTGTTAGTTAATCAAATAGGTCTGTAGGTTATTACTATTACTATTGTGGCTTTCAGTAGTTGCATTCCCTTTAGCAGGCCAGCAGGCCAGGTTAGCTCACACTAAAGAAATGGGTAAGAATGTCTCCATCATAGAATGCCAAGGAAACTGTTCCTTAGTTAGTTAGAATACGGTAATCCCTGCCCCCACCAAAAAAAAAAAAAAGCATCAGCACCTTCTAGAACAAGAGAGGAAGGATATTTAAAGATTAAGGGAAATCATACAACTGGTCTCATCTTGGGAGGGTGCGCAGCCCATACCCTAGCCCAAGAAACTGGTTCAATGGGGATCCCACTGGGCAGTGTCTGTTTTATCAGCTGAGGAAGGTGACATAACTTTGCCTTTGCCTTGGGTTTTAGTGCTGCATCCTGTTGTACATCATTGTTTTGGTGCACCTATGAATATGTTTCATTTTGACAAACCTTCAAGCCTGAGTTGGCCTGGGAACTGAGCAGACCAAGGCTCTGGAACCATTACAGTCTTGGTGGGGGGAGGGAAAGAGAGAGAGAAGAGGCAATTAGTATCATCTCAAAGCTTCGAGAAAGCCAACCCAACTACAGCACATAACTAATACCTGTGGGAGATTCCCTTTGTCCTGGTCTTGGGAAGGGAATACTGGTGCCTTGTCCAAGAAGTTGATGGCCCATGCAGAGCTAAGAGGAGAACATGTCTAGCAAGGATCATCTGCATTTGAGGCTGTGTCAGCACTGGGCCAAGGGGAAGTGAAAATACTTTGTTTCTATTACTGCATCATTTTGCTATCTATTTGTCATCCATAAAGCAATAACTTGTACTCTCATTGACTTAATTTTACTTGAATGTGTCCTTGGAACCTAAAATGAGCAGCATGTGACTGCATCAGGCCCCTGCAACTCACTACACTCTCAAAATCACATGTGTCTGTTTTGACTTTTTAAAAGCTGCATTGAATTTCAGACTTGGAAAAGGCAGGTTATAAATACATGCATACTAATACTAATATTAATACTAGTACTAATGTGATGATGGGCTTGGCTCATTCTTGAGAGACTGAAATGATGGAGGCTTTGTTGTTATTATAGTTGGAATAACTAACCTACCAGTAATCTCCTTAGTTCAGTTTAGCTGGAGGTGAACCTGGATCCTGACTCCAGATGATGATGATTTTTACCCCACTTTTTCCCGAATTTGTAACCCAAAGCAGCTTACCAAATTAAAAAAACATTTTTAAAATTCACAATATATAAAAGTTACACCAAAATTAAGCAACAAAAAAAAATGAAAACCAGCTTAAACCACGTCATTAAATATGCACACTTGCATGCGCGCGCATGCGCACACACACACACACCCCAACACAACAATAAGCAAGATCCAGGGCAGTGTTTGGGTGAGACAGGCCTTATACTGTCATTCATCAAATGCCTATCTAAACAGAAAAGTCTTTCCTTGTCTGTAAAAAGGCAAATGAAGATCCACATGTTCCTCTGCCTTATTTGCAATATGATCTCTCCTTGCCTGAGTAATTCTCCCAATAAATTATTGGGATGAAGTGTAGGAGGAAGGTACAGCCCCAAAGATTTTGCTTTCTTAGGGAGAATAATAAGCACCATCCCCAAGACAAGGTGTGTAGTGCCTTAGGCTAGTCATGTAGACTCAGAAGCAGGGAGCCAGCATGGTGTAATGGTCTGTGCTGGACAAGGAGTCTGGAAACCAAAGTTTGAATCCCTCCCTGCTCAGCCATGGAAACCCACCAAGTGACCTTAGGCAAGTCACTCTATCTCAGCCTTAGAGGGATGCAGTGGTAAATCCCCTCGGAACAAATACTGTCAAGAAAACTCTATGATGGAGTCACCATAAGTCAGAGTCAACTTCCCATAAGTCCCATCAAGCTTCACAAACACCTCTCTACATCCCTTAAATATACAATAATGATGGCTTAAATAACCAGCCATTTGTTGCCCTGTCCTAACATCCAATACCCTCTGTCTTAGGTATTAACCTGGCAGCAGCACACCTCTTCACATTTGTCCAAGAGCACTCAGACTGTGGCTCAAAATTAGGTCAAGAGAAAAACACCTTCCTACACACCCTTTGTGTCTTCTCCTGAGCTTTCTTGAATCCTGCTGAGAGCTGGCTGTGTTACTTCATTAGGTTTAACACCTCCAAATCCAACCCACACAATCAGAACTCGAAGTGATTCGACTATAATATGACTGGGGATTGGGGAGTAGGAGGAAAGAAGTCATCCTGAAACATGAAATGCAACCCCGCTCCATAGTAAATGTTGTGAGGAGTCCCACCTATCAGCCTCTGCAGGATAAAGGGAAACCTTTAGTGCTTTTCTGTAGCTTTCTTCATCATAGTAGAAGGGAGGTGAGAGGAGCTGACTGGAGGAGAGGTTGTTTTATAATGGCTTGATTTCACAGGCTTCTTGTTGTTTAAGTGCCATTCATCTTCCAAATCTCTTGTGGGTAAGTTCCATGTGGCTCCACAGTTCTATTTTTATCAATTGTACCAGAACACACAAAAGCCCTGACCAGTTATCCAGCAAAATCCCGGCAGAGAGGCAAAACAATAGGCAGTTGGCCATTTCTACCTCTCCTAAAATGGATGCTGTGCACAAGATTACCTTAAAGGTTGTGTCTCTCTTTGGGTCTGTGTTCATATTAATTTCAGAAGCAGAATTCAGAATTAATTTCTTGTTCTTTTTACTTTAAAGGCATGAGTAGAAATGGGAGGAGAGGATGAGGGTATTGCCCCAATCTAAATTAGAATTCTACCCCTCCCCATGAGATTTTCGTTCAGTCCCAAAATTTCTAAAATTGTAGTAACTTAAACCTTCTGTGGAGCATGGTTAGGTTTCCAAAGAAAAGGGACAGGAAAAGTTACCAAAGGACTACAAGCACAGCAAGTATAAGAGTTTTGGATGTTAATGATTTTCATCAACTCATTCTGCAGTACTAAAAATTTGGTGGTGGAAGAAAAATGTTAATGGTAAGCAAAATTTTTATTTGAGGAATGGTGCCCTCTCTTTTTGGCACCCACCCATAGCTACACCCCTGTTTGTAGGTTGTTAGTATGTCCTGACAATGCTTTGCACCTGGAAATTATTCTTTCCAAAGGATATACATTATTTGGGGCAGTGAGAGAAGTCCTAGAGAAATTGCTGAGGAAATCTCCTTTCTAATATAATAGTCTCTGAGGGTGGTCTAGGAGAGAAAAGCCTATATCCCATTTAGCAGGCCTGTTTCCCACTTGGAGAATCCTTGATTAATGACAATAATTCTAACTAGCTACCCTACTGGGGTAATTGAGTCAAACTAACTTTGTGATGATATTTTGAAAATGCAGTGCAGTGCGCACATAAATAGGGGTTTCAATTGCGATTGTTCGCTTTGGAGAGAATCTGGACTTCCCTCTCTCCAAACATGAATCTTATACATCCTTTCTGTTAGCTGTTGCAATAAAAAGTTCCCTGCTCAGTGTCAAGAGACTGTCATGTGAGCAGCAAATTTCTGTGATATGGGACTGAAATGCAGGGACATCAAATAAAAACCAAGATCAACTGAAAGATAGAGCACAGAACTCCCCTTTTGAGTTAGCATATCTTGTGACTTCAGATCATTTGAACCCCACGTTGGGTTGGCCAGCAAAATGAGAACTATGGCTCTCCAGATGTCATTGGACTCTAATTCTCATCAGCCCCAGTCAGGAAGCTCAAAAGTCAAGCACGATGGGAATCGTCGTCCAACAGCACCTGAAGAGCCACATGTTCCCCAGTCCTATCCTAAGGAATGAAAAACAGTCAAACTGATGTTGTGGAACCAAGACGAAACAAAAATAAAATGCAACCCCAGGGGGACTGATGCATTTGCCAGTCTCAAGCTTTAAAAATAAGAGAAGAGAAGGAGTAACTAGTTCCTTTCCAGGGCATTGCTCCTGATTAGCAGGAATAAGTATGCCTGACAGTTCTTTCCACTGCTATTCAGGACTGGATTAAAAACACCATCCCTGGAAGGGAGAAATCTTCCAAGGCCACATGACTGCAGGAGGGCTCCTGAAGTCCACACTGTGAGTTCCCCAAGTTGCCGCGAGCGTCTCGTGCTCGGCATGGGTCCCCTTGACTTGGAGCATTCCTGCTGTGCTTGAGAATGGGTTGGGGTAGAGAGTGCTCCCAATGGGCATGGAGAGCACTGCCAGCACTTCCCTTCTGATACTGAAAAAAACATTTTGATCCTAGCTTGAAGCGAGGCTCACAGCTGCCATCCCGGGCAAGAACACTACGAAGAGGAAACTTTGGGGCTTCAGTGATTGTGAGATGCTGAAGTGAGAGACTTTGTCTTTGCTGTACTCCTTTAAGGGAACTGTCGCCACGTGTTCTGTGCGTGCACATGCAGGGGAACTGTGGCCTATGTTCATGTTTAAGGCCTGAACAGAGCTGAGGGGGAGAATGCAACTGTATGTGCAGGGGGATCTTTCTGCTTGTTTAGGAACCCTTTCCGTAAGGACACACCTCTATGTGCCTTTGGCCATTTCTGCACTACACTGTGCTACCATTCCACTTTCCACATCCTATAGAATCCTGGGGCTTGCAGTTTGGGAAGGGGCATATAGAGTTCTCATCCAGAGAACTCTTTGGCCAAAGTGAACTGCAAAACCTGGAATGCGTAGTGGAGAAATACCCTTTGCGTTTATAGTACTCTATGTAGAGAATAAAATTAGAACAGACAGATACATAGGTTAGCATAGAGCATGCCAATGAAGGCATTGCTCCCTCAAATAGGAATTCTGTACTCCCAAACGAAATTTCCTTGCAGTACCCATATTATGAGCACTGCAGGGAGTAAGGCATGAAACTGTTCACAGTTAACACACCTATATTTGCTGTGTTTGCATTCCCTTACTAACTTTTTTTTGGATGCCTAAACTCTATTACTAAATGCTTGACACAGTTTTATGTTCCCACAATGCTAGAAATAGGGAGACTGAAGAAATTTTTTACTTAGTATGGCATAATGGTTTGAGTGTTGGACCAGGAGCTCAGGAGACCAGGGTTAAAACTCCCCCTCAGCCATGGAAACCCACCCCGTGACCTGGTGGAAGTCATAGTTTCTTGAGGTCTCAGAGGAGAGACACCCCCTCAAACATACCTTGCCAAGAAAATTCCATGATAGGTTGACCTTATGGTCACTATGCATCAGAAACAACTTGAAAGTATACAACAATAACAACAACAACAAGCCCTCATTTTGCCCTCCTTGTAGCTTCAAGTCTGGGATAGTGTTGTCCGTGAGTCCAGATCCCAAGGTATGAAAATAGCTATTGGCATTTTAGTCAGTTAGGCCATTTCCACAGTACACTGTAATAGTGCTATTATTCCACTTTCAACATCCTGTGGAATCCTGGGGTTTGCAGTTTAGGGAGGGGCATTTGGAATTCTCAGCCAGAGAGCTCTTTGGCCTCAGTAAACTGCAAACCCCAGAATTCCACAGGATGTTGAAAGTGGAATAATAGTGTAGTGTGGAAATGGACTTAGTCTAATGTCAGTATTCCGATTGCTGCTTAAAGGGTCAAGAAGAGTTGCATCTGATGCAAACATGCTACACAATTATAGTACTTGCATGCCATTTGGCTACCATAGCTCCCTCCTATGCTATCCTGGGATCTGTAGTTCTATGTGGTATTTAGAATTCCCTGTCTGTGAGTTTTAGTGCCTCATCAAACCCTCACCCAGGGTTCTGGTGCCTCACCCAGGGTTCTGTAGGATACAATTAGGGCAGTTAAAGTGCTATCTAAATGCTACAATTGTGTTGTATAAAAGAGATGTAAGTGTATCCAGTCTCCTGACTAAATAATTAGCATCGTGTACTGACTCTCTGTGTGGATTTTTCCTACCGCAGTTGCTCATGTCTGTTTAATCAGCAAGACTGGCCCAACCATTAGGCAGAGTGAGGCAATTTCCTCAGGTGGCAGACACAGGAGGGCAGCAATGGTAGTTCCCTGAAAATTAGGGGACCATGCCAGCATGGGGGCTGCTCATAACTACAAAAATACATTTAGCTCATTCTTTCCTAGTCAAAAGGTGAGCAGAATTTTTACAGCTGAGATGCCAAAATGCTCAGTTAGCACAAAATGGCAGTGTTCAGTTGGAATTGATGCACGCTTGAATCCTCACAGCACTTGCCATTAAGCAGTAAATCTAGTACAAGCATACCACACTTAACAAAGTATCTGATGGTGATGCTCCTTTTTAAAAAAGGCTTTTTATGGCTGTGCAGCACCCCTTCCTCATCTTAAGACAGAAGATGAGTTAGACAGGAGTTTTTTTAGCTGCTTTGGGATTGGGAGAATAGTAAAAGAGGGCTGGAGAAACACAGATTTTTGATGTCTGGTTGCCAAACCATCTGTTCAGTAAACAATGCCATAAAGTTTGAGCAAGCATTCTGTTTTGTCCAATTTGACTGTAGCCATGTGGACCAGCCTACAACAGGCAAGGTAAACAACAGCTGCCTCCTAAATCCCTTATTGAGCATGGGTGAACAGCAAAACGGAGAGAAAAGAGGAAAGCAGCTAAGCTTTCCTTATTACTTATCCCTAGGATTTTTTTAAAAAAAGCATAGGTCTATAAGTTTGGCCATATGGAAATCATAATTGAAATGAGGACTGGTAAAACAAAAAATCATCTCTGGATGCATTTTAGGAAAAGCCTTCAAGTTGTCTCTCAGAGGTTCCAAACATTTTTGTTTTACCTGACCTGATTATTTCATTTCACATGTGCATATTATTTGTTTTGAATAAAAAGTCTGCTGAAAGAAGTTCAACTGATCTTCTTTTTTGTGGTGTAGAACCCTTTCCCTGTGCTTTCCATGTTATTTCTGTTTCTAGATCAGGAAACCCTGCTGTTTGACACCCCATTAGCTCACAACTCACGCTTTTGACAGTTCCAAATTAAGGACAAGTTCCATTCATTCGATGGGTAGGTACTGCTCTTTCATCAGTTTTTCTTATCTGTGGAGGGTTGCTTGGAACTGCTCATATGTGCACATTGCTTGCAAAGTGAATTGAGGAGTGGGAGGCACTAAGCTGGCTGAGAAACTCTGCAAGCAGCATGTATGTAGTTAGTCTCAAATGAGCCTCCATACGTCCTTCATGTAGTACAATACATGGGTTCTACTTTTCAATTGGTTCGGTTTTCTGACACTTCTCCGGTCCCTAACCTGTCAGATAAATGAGGGAAGCCTGTGCAAAGTTTTCTGTTAAAGAAATAATGCTCATGAACACATCTTCTTTGCTAACTGAGGTATACCTGTAGTTTCAGAGGTGTCAGTGAGATTGCCCTATACTTAATTTGTCCAGAACTTCAACCTGAATTTCCAGGAGCTTCTGGTACATAAATAGTTAAGGCTGGAGTAGGGGGAAAAGCTCTGGTATCCAGATCATAGCAATGGAAAAGCTGTATAGTCCCCATTTCAAGTAAAATAACTTCTCCAGCCTCTCATGGATTACTAGAATCAATACAGGGTAAGAAGGTTATTAGTGCAAAATTGCTTCAATCCCTGCTCATAACAGTCACATTGATAACTGCTGTAAAAAAAATTTGTCCATGTGCATAAATCATATTATGTTACAGAAATTCTGACTTGAAAATGCCACTATATAACAACAAATGTTCTCAGTCGTCATATTGTCTCTGTTTCTTGTTATTTTATCTCAAATATGTGAGATGAAGTCAAGAAGACCATCAGTATGTTAACAACCAGAAATGCAACTGCACCCTCAATATCCATTTTGATAATCTTCTCACAATTTCTGGCCTACAATGTCTTTGTTTTACAATCTCAGTAAATGCTTGCCTATGCAGTAAACAGTGGAAAGAAAAAGGAGTCTTGTGGCACCTTTAAGTCTGACTAGTTTATGTGATCATCATGAGCTTTCAAGGACTAGGGGTCCGTTTTTCGGAGGGATGAAGAAATGGGCTGTAGTCCATGAAAGTTTATGCTGTGATAAATTGGTTAATCTTAAAGATGCCACAAGATCCTTTTTCCAGCCCTCTTTTTATACCAAAAGGGACTTAACACAATTATCTTTGAAAATTGCTACCTACATAATGTTATTTTCATATTTTTTATCCAGTGATGCTTACCAGTGAACAAACCTGATATTGCTTTGAGTTGGTTTTAACACACAGGGGTGAGCTTCGTTGTCACTCAAATTGCTATCTAGGTACCAGTTAACATGTGGCTAACTGGGATTAGTTACTAGGTGAATCAATGTGTTAAGCCATTCCTAGACATTAATAAGTGTCATGGGTTTGGAAACAAAGTTAATGATTTGAAGAAGGAGCGTTTCTGATTAAGTAATTTATAGGCACAATCTGATGATGTTTACTCATAAGGTAGCCCCAATTACTTTCCTTTATGCACTCTTACATAAAGCCTATTGAGCAATGTGCAACTTACTCCAGAGTAAACATGGATAAGATTCCTCAATTAAGCACTCATCAAATTAAGAATAAAATACATTGCCAGACTACCTAGAGACATGAAAAAGAGTATTTCTTTAAGTATTTATTTATTTAAAAATTGAAATAAAATAATATTTGCAATATTTCCATGTTTACAATTAAAAATAACATGGCTACCTTGGGGGTGGTAGGTGGGGTAGAAAACAAATCATTAAAATAAAGAAGTACAATTTTAAAGGAAAATCGGCACATACTAATTAAGACAGCGAGCAATAAAGCTGTACTGAATCAGTGGAGCCTACTTCTAAGTAGATCCCATTGTGTCAACAACAATATCTATCCCAAAGCTTTGCATCTTATAAATGACTCATTCCACTATCAGATGAACATGCACATTTTAACAAAAGAAAAACCATTAAAAATCCACTCTCCTTTCTAAGCTTCAAAGCAACTGAGCTATTCATATACTTGGTTTCTTTCTTTAATCAAGTGCAGCTCTATTTTCCATTTTTAGGTATATTTATCCTGGCCATCAAAATCAAATTTCCTACTGCATCCATATGACTAATGTCCATCATGTCTTTCTACATGCCCAATAGACAAAACAAAGGAAATTGAATGAAATTATATGCTATTAAAGTACTGCATATACAGTTGGGCCCTTCACATTCGCTAGGGTTAGAGATGCAAAATCCCCACAAAAGTGGAAAAATGGCAAATATCAGAATGTGTGCATCTATGGGAAGGGGGCACCAAGGGAAGGTGGGAAGAATGGGCAGCCAGAGTCCAAACCAGGTCAGGGAAAGGAGAGAGAAGGGGGAGGGACAGCATAGTGGCTCTGTACTTCATTTCTGCCTTCCATCTCCTTCCTTGTGTGTGTGTGTGGACAGCATGAGAGGGTTTGTGGTGCTGAGAAAGTGGGATGTGAGCAGTGTTTAGCTGGACAGGTAGCAGCTGGTGGAGGAAGAGAAGGACAAGAGGTAGATTTTTAAAGGGCTGTGTGACCTGATCAGGGCTGCTGAGAGGGATGGTTTCCCCAGAAAAGAAACACCTGAGGTGGTGGTGATGGTGATAATATGCAAATAATCAAATCCGAGAAAGTGAAACCCACAAATGCAGAAGGCTGACTGTATGTGGTTGGATCTTGAATGTGAAGGTAGCATGATTCAGATGAACAATCAATCAGTTTGTGGCCTGTCCAGTAAGTCTTCTTTCTCCTCAGTTGCCACATAAGCAAGGATGAAGCCTGGCTATTTCCAATCTCTCCCTCATCTGACTTTTTAAAATGTTATTTTATATAATATGAATTTGCTTACATGCATAGGTACAGGAGCCAGTGGGCCCCGGACATAGTGCAGGCATGATATTCTGAAGGTCTGCTGGTCAGTCTCTTTCTCTCAACTCTGTTTTCCTCCATCCCATGATCCCTCAAGATTCCCAGTGACATGAAGCCAGTAAATGTGTTCAGGATCTGATCATCAAACACATCAAGGTAAACTGTTCTTATGGCAACCATAAGTGTTAGGCTTCCACTAAAGCCCTCATGAATCTTGGACACCCAGCACAAACCTATGCCCTCTCATGCCATGACCAGGTCATCTGCCAGCCTAGGAAGTGAAACTACCCAAGCCTACCTAGATATAGAAACCATCTATCAACTCTACTTGTGTTTTGTGTGCCAGAGGCTCAATGGTTTGTCCTTGGGACTAGTCTCAGTCTTAATATTACTTTTTTTGTCAACTTAGTGAATATTTCTAGTATGTCCTCTACATGCTTTATTTCTTAACAGCTTATATCTGCCACACTTACAACTCAGTTGTAGTTGTCAGCTAAGTTCACCTCCTTGAGTTCTTTGCTTTGTATAAATCTTTTGGCTCTCACATCGTGCTTGCTGATATGTACTCAATTTATGTTGCATACTTGGTAGCCAGCTAAGTCAGAGCTTGGAAGTAATCCATTGCCAATAATAACTACTTGTAATTGTTTTTGTTTTTCAAATAAAGCTTTTAGTAAGTTATTTTTGCTGTTACTAAAAACTATGCCCTTACTAAGTTATATAATGACTATAACTGAAGAAAACTTAATCTCTGTCCTTTTGTGGTCAAACTAGCTTTTAGTTATTTTTAATTACAGTTGCCCTATGGCCCTCTCCAGAAAGCCAGATTTTATTTTAAGTGTTGGCAAACCAAAGTATAACAGGACATGAATCAATATTCTCAATCTCCTCCAGTTGTCTCTGAGATTTCGACCCTGTACATATATACAACGCCCATCAGACTGTCTCAATTATACCCTATTATATCCTAGGAAAGTTGTGAAGATCAATCAGAATTTTAAAAAAAAAAAGCTTGAGTCAGATGTTTACGGGCCAATAAAGAGGCAGTTTAAGGTGCTTCTGAGCACTGAGTGTTTTACAGAAAACAAGACATACCATCTCTGTGAATTAGCTACAGTACTTGGCATTAACTGTGTTAGTTTAAAGGTTTGCATCGAATCGTTAACCTTTATTATTATCAAGATCCCTATTGCAGATGGTGTTAGACATACCTCATACCATATGAGCTAATTAAGCCAGATAATGCAGTTTTGGAGGGCAGGTCAAGGAATTATTTTCCCCAACAGTCTTTCTCATTATGTCCTGGATTTCTACTTCTGTTTCAACATAGAAATAGATAATAGGGTCCTAAAACCTGTCTCTGCGTAATAAGCAAATGCACTGGCCTGGAGAAAGCGGCAAAACCACCAGAGTTTTAGAGCTCTGGTGGTCTGCCTTTTTAGCCCTGGAACAGGACTGGTATGTTACCCAACCAGTAGGCAGAATGAGGCAGCTGTCTCAGGCAGCAGATATTGGGAGTGGGTGGTTCAGGAAATGCCAGGAAATTGTTAAGCTATATATTATTTATTTGTTTTTAACTCAGGTGCTGGAAGTGTATTTCCTGCTTTGCTCCTGGCAACAAAAGATTTTGGGCCAGACTTTTACCCAGAATCACAATAGATATTCATGAAAGCACTACACTCAAAGCTCAGACTAAGGCCATTTCTGAACTAGCCTGTTATCGTGCTATTGTTCCAGTTTCAGCATCCTACGGAATCCTGGGCTGAGGCCCTCCCTAAATGGCAAGCCTCTGAATTCCACTGGATGTTGAAAGTGGAATAATAGCACTATAACAAGCTAGTGCAGAAATTGCCTAATTCTTTTTTTTTTAGGTACAAGTCCCAGCATTCTTTAGTTTGGGTGAGTATATTGTCCAAAAAAAGTGGCTTTTCCAAACTCTATCCAAGCTATACCACTATCTAAGCTAATAACATAAACTTATTTTTCATTTTGTCTGCATTTATTACCTCTACATCAAAACTTTATCTGTGTATGCAACCAGAATATGAATCAGTTCTGACACATGATGACCTCCAGTCCTCTTAATGCCAAAACGTGGAGGTAATGTCCTCACTGAAACTTGAAGAAGTTACTTTTTTTGGACTACGGTCCACAGGATCTCCCAACCAGCATGACTAGTGGTCACGGTAGCTCTGAGAATCCTGGGAAGCTATAGGCCGCAGAAGTAATACTTCCAAGTTCTGGTCTGGATGTCACGTTGGCCATTAATGCTGAATTCATGGAGCTGATCTTTACTTGAAATGTGTCTTCCCCAATATTTGTGTGGCTCATTTTTCATAAAGCTTACTGACTTTATTATAAAAATGTAATGAATGGTGCAGGACAATTTGCACAATAAAAGCACAGTTCCCTGTCTGCTTGTTGGAATGCAAATTTCACAGCATTTCAGAATCACATGGAGAATTGCAGTCATTCCAAATGGCAGCCCCTGGAAGAAAGTGGAAATGACCACCATATCATTCTCACAATTATGGACCACCATGAGTTTGGAACAGAGAGTGCTTCTAGAAAATATGTTTATTCTGTAATTGCTCTCACTCATTCTCATAATTGGGGGGGGGCAGGTGGGTTTCTAGACAGCATTGCCTTCCATTTGTAACCCCCCAAGATCTCCCCACAGCCTCTATCCTTTTTTCCAAGTGGCAGAAATCCTGGGCCATTTCCACACTAGACTGCTATAGTGTTATTATTCCCCTTTCAACATCCTATGGAATCTGAGGATTTGCAGTTTAGGGAGGGGCCTTGGCCCCTCCCTAAACTGCAAACCCCAGGATTCCATGGGATGTTGAAAGGGAAATAATAGCACTATAACAGTCTAGTGTGGAAATGGCCCTGTTTAGGATATGGAGTAGCTACACAATGTCTTCTAATTGGTAGTGCTCCAAAGCCTTCCTGATGCACTCAGGGAAGTAGTAGAAAGAGAAGTAATTAACCCTTTCCCTATCAGCCACTTCTCTGCTCCAAATTACCTCTCTAAACAGTTTTCTCTCTCCTGGAAGAAGTCATCTTATAGTTATACAGATAGGGATAAACAGAGTGAATAGGCTGGTTTTTAAAAATATCCTATTTTTTATAGGACTATTATACCTATTATAAACTGTGTTGATCCTACAGGAGACAGAAGTGAATAAACTGAAATAAACAAACATGGATAGAATTCAGTAAAAGCAATATGGATTTAAGGAAACCCTCTTTCTCACAGCCTGGTACTAGGTGAAGAAGTAGATTTTAATTATATTGTTAGATGGCTAGGGTTGTTATTGGCCGAAACACGCTCCTCTGTGGATGGGTAAATTTTATCATAAAAGATGCCTACGGATTCTCATCTAATTTCATTTCTCATGCCTGTTGCCCTAATATACTTCATTACTACTTTCTACACTTTGGCAGAATGTTTTATTTTTCCCTCCACAGGTCGTTAAATCTCTATTGATTTCAAGCAATTGGTTCTCCATGCTATCTGTGCATTGTTATAAATTAGTGATACATGATAGGAGTTTATTTAGCTTCCTGTCAAATACCATTAATGGTGCCATGTAAAGTGCTGAATTTTTAGTTTCTCTCTTCAAGTATACCTTTCAAGGTGTATTGGTTACAGTTTCCAATAAACACTGATTAGCTTTCTTTACAGGAGCAACTCAGATTCAAGGCCCTGCCCAGATGACTTTTATATTCAACATCCTCTGGAAGGCACTTCTTCTGCCATTTGCTTCACTCTGTATTTGGCACCCTATGGACAGGTGATAAATAAGAAAGGAAGCTGAGCCAATATTAAATTTTGTTTGAAAAGAAGCAAGAATCAACATCAGGCTCTGAATTCCATTACCAGACACAAACAAAGCAGAGCCATTTACTCCGTAAGATCTGTTGATATGTTTACTCAACATTCAACAATTGATTCAGCGGTGCTCCTCTGATTGGGAATAACTAACAGAAATCAGTACCAGGTTATTCCTAAAAAAGATTTTTTCCCCACTCTTAATACGTATTCCTTGTCTAAGAAAACCCTATGAAATTTGTGGGGTTGCCATAAGTTGATAGGTAACTTGAACACATATGCACAATATTAAATCAATTGTGGGAACCCTCCAGACTTCTTGTTCTGTTGTCAGATATGAAGGTAGTATCACGGCACAAATGACACATTTCCTTGTAGTAGGCAATGACTTCATCTCATCCAACAACCTGGGACTCTAAGGGTTAATTCAAAGGATACTCCTCCGTGGAAGCCCAACATGTTGGCCACCCCTAGACTGTGGAATTACCTGCTGGAAGAGATTCAACAGCAAAATATGCTGTCCAAATTCAAAAGAGGAGTAAAGACCTATCTCTTATGGCAGGCTTACCCAGTCTATTTTTAAATATGATATATTTTAATTATGATATATGTGTATTTTATATGGCTTTATGTGCTTTTAATATATTTTAACTTATGATGTGTTTTTAATTGTATTTTAATTTATGTTGTCCCCCGCCTCGAGCCTTGGGGAGAGGCAGGTGAAAATAATAATAACAACAACAACGACAACAACAACGAGAGAAAGTAGCAAAATTAGTTTGAGATTGTCAATGATGGTGAAATCGTGATAATTTTAGAAAGGAAAGAAAAGGTGTAAACTACCTAAGAACATATTTGTGGCTTATGAATTTTAAAAAAAATAAAATAAATCCTTATCTCCCAGTGAACTTCATTTGAGTAATATGTGACGTTGGCTTGAGTGGAATTTATTTTGACATAACGGCATTGTAAATCGCAGCTTCTGAAGTTCAGTAGAAATGACCAGCCTATCTCTATGACGGTTATGGATCACAGTCATTTGTTTCAAAACTATTGCTAAGCACATTACGAAATGAAGGAAATGTTGATTGCCTGACTGTTCTTATAGAAATCCTTATATGGTAAAAAGCATATGTAGCACACAGTACAACTACCCTGTGGAAACAGGACCACTGTGAAATGCATTAGAAATAACAGTGGTTTAGAGACCTTTTTACACATTAGCAAATAGGGAAAGGACTGAATAGGAGGAAGTGCACACACTGGACAATATAAATGTAAATAAGGTGATACATTTTAAAATCTGAACTCAAAGAAAGCAATTTCCCAGATGTGCATATTTCAAAAGAGATTTGACAGAGGACTTGGATTAGAAGACAGGAGATTTGAGATCCCATTTCCTGCATGATGAACACAAATGCTGGAGATCATATATTTTTATGAGTGTGTGGGTATATCTCTCCCGAATTTGGAGAAGGCCTACATAGGGAAATGAATGGCAAGGCTCACAAATTAATTTCATGAATGCCTCCAAAGAGATATGCCCTTCACCATTCTTTCAACATATGCAACTGAATGGTCCACATTTACTGTTGTATTTTGTATTTTTGGAACATTCACAACATTTTCTGGGACTGTCACCATTCTCATGTGATAGTCAACAACAAAAGCCAATCATTCACTGTAACTTGACATGCCAATGGGCATTAAGAAATACTGTTGCAATTTCATAGACAGGCTTGGTTTGTTCTTATGCTAAGGGTTTAGAAGCAGCTTTCTGCCTGACAAGGTGACATTTAGTCAGAGAAAGAAGGTTTGTCTCTCTCCCCACCCCATTGTTTGACCTACAAAACAAACTTTTGCATCAGGAAAGAAACAGGTAATATATCATTAGGAGATTCACATACAACAATCTTCTTTTCTTCCCCCTTATCTTTTGGTTTGTTTCAGGTTTGTTACAAAAGTTCTGGTTACAGGCTCAAGAAGGCAAATACCAAGAATGCATGGTGATAAGAGGACTCATTCCTAAATAATTCCTACCCTTTGGGCCCAGATATTTGCATGAAAACTAGACTCCAAAAAGCACTGTGCTTCCTTGGCCTCAGTGAGGATTATTAGTGTTGCTTATATCCCTATATATATTGTTTTATACAATGCAAGTTCTAAATAATCAGGAGCTGCACACTTTTCACAGCAGAGCCAGCATGGTGGAACCTAGAGGATGAATCCGTTGCTTGGCCGTGGAAACCCACCAGGTGACCTTGGGGAAGTCACACACTCTCAGACTCAGAAGAATGCAAAGGCAACTCCCCTCTGAACAAATCTTGCCCAGAAAACCCCATGATGGATCCCCCTTAGGATCATTGTAAGTCAGAAACAACTTGAAAGCACACAACAACAAACACTTCTCAGAAAACATCTTCTTGGGTAAAGATGAGTGTACATAGGTCCTCTGTGGTTGATCACAATCATTTGGATTCCAATACTGGAGCCTTCAAAGCTGCCCCATACATCCTACAAAGCAACTTGAGCTGTTCACTGGAGAGATGTATCAGAAAGGGAAAAATTGTTGAGGCTAAGCTTCATTCAGCAGCCTGGAGGTCTACACAAATGACCAAAAATCCAAACAAACACACACAAACAAAAATGGAAATGCACAAAAGTTCACTTCTAGTTTTGAACAAAAAAGTGTTAGGGGGGATGAGACCCTCTTGTTTGTTGCCATTCTCTGCCTTCAAGGCAACTCTGACTTAATGGCAATCCTACTTAACACTTGGCAGGATTTATTCAGAGGAGGTTTCTCACTGCCTTCTTCTAAAGCTGAGAGAGTGTGATTTGCCCAAGATTACCCAATGTGTTTCCATGATTGAGTGGGTATTTGAACCTGGGTCTTCTAGAGCCTTAATCCAACATTTAAACCTCTACATCGCACCAAGTCACAGGGGGCTGTGCAACACATTTAGAAGGTGCGCTGCTGCAGCTTAGGGGCTTTTAGGACAGGTAACTCACCTCCTTCACTTTTTTTAATAGGACAAAGGGCAGACTAGAGGAACCTGGAGGGGCTGGGGACTGAAAAACAGACTTAGGAGGCTCAAGTCTACTCTTGGCCAACCCTAGGCCTACGGAGATGCTCTAAACTGCAGCTCTGATCGCATGGAACAGCTGAACACTGAAGAGCAGGTTCTTAGTTCTAGCTCTAACAGCTCTTATTGATAGAGGCACACCAACTGTTATATTTTATCACTCTTGATGCTGTTTGTGCTGTCCATATCACATTTATGATTAAAGTCTGGGCAGATCAGCCTCCCTGAAAGCTGGAAGAGCAATGATGGCACATTTTGAGTAACTTCTGTCCATGTGACATTGCCCAGTATGGGCAGGCCAGCTCCAAGAAGGTAACTTTTGGCTTTTTGTCCACGCAAGATTGTCATGCCTTGATAGAGAGGAGCTATGGCCAGGCTAACATAGCATAATCTTGATTGCTTTATCAAATACTCCTTGCCAGACTTTCTATACCAAACATGTCTATACTGTTTTTCCTTGGGTTAGTAACCAGCTGGTTTTTGACAATGAGTAAACATCCATTTGATTAGGTGGCCAGTACTGAGACCTACAAAGCTAGCAAACTCCAAATTCTACCCAGTATGCTGCCAGACTGTGGTGACCACTGGCTTCCATGTCAGTGGGGTGGTAAATCCATTCTTCATTTTAGTCTGAACTCTGGAATTTAGTCTGAACTCTGGATTTTCTGGTGTTTCTGGGTAGAGGAACTTCCTGAAACAGCATTTCAGAGTGTCCCAGAGCTGTCATCAGTGTGTTTTCCAGCTCCACCAAAAGCAAGCTTATTCAGCTAAAAAAACTGGGTGCTGCTGCTGGGGTCTATAGGGATTCCAGTGGCTGCCCTGGATTCCTCCCCCACCCCCATGGCCACATGCAGACCAAAGACCACACCCCCTTGTTTTCTTTCTTGCACTGCTATATTCTGGTTAGATGTATTGCTTATAACCTTTGGTCATCCCAATATAAACACAGACAGTGAGCCATTAAAAAAATAAAATAAAAAAGGGTCAAAATTAATTAACTATTAATCAGTAAGAAACCAATTTAGAAAGAACTAGATAAGCTAGCCAACACTACAAATTTCAAACTTAAAACTGCACTATACTAAGTTCAGGTGTTAATTATTATAATTAAATTATAACCATATTCCAAAGAAAAATCTACAAGAATAAAATAAAAGTAATTGCATCCAGTCATACTCCACTAATGCAGTTCTCTATATTTCACTTACCAGATTTTGCATATGCCCTAGGTAATGTCATTAGGAAAATTAGGAGAACATTTCTCAGTATCTTGAAATCCTCTTTAAAAAGGAGCATTACTTATTTATTAAAGTATTTAAATCACACCCTCTATCGTGGGATCTAAAGGTGGCATACAAACAAAAGCAATTTAAACAGATTAAAAACATATTGAACAATTTAACAGGTTAAAAGGTTAAAACAATGTGCATGTACGTTTTCAAAAAAAGTAAGTTAGGACCAAGAGACTTTAATTAAAAACCATGTTTTGACTTGGTGCCAGAAAGAAACCATGCTAGCACCGATTTTGACTTCCAGGGAGAGAGCATTCCAGAGAAAGGGCACCACAGTAGAGAAGGCTCTCTCCCATGTGCTCCCATGATCTATGGCCCCCATTAATGGGACTTACAGGATGCCCCTTCAGCAGATTTTGGTCAGGCATATATAGGGAGAGTCATTCCTTCAAATACTGATGTCCCAGAAATCCATGGGGTCATCATAAGTAGACAAATAACTTGAAGGCATACACACACACAAACTGTTTTGGCTTCAAGTGTCATCACTATTACCTTGAAATCAGACTGGACTCTGTTCTGTACAGGCATGGCAAACTGATAAATACGAACACTTTTAAAAAAACGACCAGCTAAGAATGATTTTTTTAAATAAATCAACCTTTTTTTCCTCTAAAACCATCTGTTTGTGGAGATTTAAAAGCACAATGGGAAGATACTTGTCAACATCTACTCTTTCATCAATGACCTGAATGAAGGAATAGAGGGCATGCTGATCAAATCTGCAGATGACACCAGATTGGGAGGGGTTGCTAATATGGCAGGGGACAAGATCAAAATTCAAAATGACCCTGGCAGATTGGAGAGCTGGGCCAAAGCTAAAAAGATGAATTTCAACAGAGAGAAATGTAAGGTCTTGCACTTAGGCAGAAAAAATGGAATGTACAATATAGGATGGGGGACACATGGCTGGATAACTGTATGTGTGAAAGGGATCTAGGAGTCTTGGTAGATCACAAGCTGAACATGAGTCAGCAGTGTGATGCGGCAATCAAGAAAACCAATGTGATTCTTGGTTGCATCAATAGGAGCATGGTGTCTAGATCAAGGGAGATAATAGTATCACTCTATTCTGCTTCGGTTAGACCTCATTTGGAATAGTGTTCATTTCTAGGCACCTCAATTCAAGAAGGACATCGACAAGCTGGAATGTGTCCAGAGTAGGGCAACCAAAAAGATGAAGGGTCTGGAAGCCATGCCCTACAAGGAGCAGCTTAAGGAGCTGGGTATGTTTAGTCTGAGGAAGAGAAGGTTAAGAGGGGGCATGATAGCCATGTTTAAATATCTGAAGGGATGTCATGTCCAGGAGGGAGCAGGCTTGTTTTCCACTGCTCCAGAGATTAGGACAAGGAGCAATGGATTCAAACTGCAGGAAAGGAGATTCCACCTGAACCCTCAGGAAGAACTTCCTGACGGTCAGAGCTGTCTGGCAGTGGAATATGCTGCCTTGGAGTGTGGTGGAGTCTCCTTCTTTGGAGGTCTTTAAGCAGAGACTGGATGGCTATTTGTTGGGAATGCTTTGATGTGTATTCCTGCATAACAGGAGGTTAGACCGGATGGCCCCTGTGGTCTCTTCCAACTCTGTGATTCTATCTGACCCATAAATTCATCTGAACTTCCTTCATGTACCAAGGCCATAAGCATTTAGGGCTTTGGGTGTTATCAACAGCACCCTAATTATAAACTGGAAGTGTACTGGAAGCCAGTGCAATTCCCCTAAGACCAATATTATACAGTATATACACAGAACTGCCCAGTTGTCATTGAAGGTTGTCATAGGACTGACTGATTCTGTATAGATATGATGAACTGATTAGTACAGACATGGATAAATTAGTCTTGATTTTTCATAAATCAACATTTTATTTCTTTAAACATCATGGGTTGGTGGAGACTTAAGAGGAGAATGGGAAGATAGCTGACCTCATCTGAACCACGGGACCAGAAAAATAAATTATACAGTAGTTTTTAATTATCATTATGATATTTGTCATATCACTTGGTCTTGCAGTAGTGCTATCATTGCTGGTAGGTGATTTATATTTGAGTCAATTGTTTATTAACAGTGCTGCTGAGTACTTAACAGATTATAATACTTAATATTTATTGAGTACTCAGAGCCTTTCATAAGCATCCAAAGTGCTCGGAGAGAAAATGACAGAGCAACAATGAGCCTTCTGGGGAGAGTCAACGGCAAAGTTAAATATAATGGTCAGGTTCATTTTTATTTAACAGCAATAAGAAGAATCATGCTGCAGAAGCTGTCATGCTAGATAGGTTTTAAGATCAGACTTATTCCATTACCTGAAATGAAGATGTGAACAGAAGATTTTCACTGATTCACTGCTTTCTTGGAATAGTTTTATGAAATATAAAAGAATTCAGATGATCATGTTAAAAAAAAAAGCCTTTGTTAATCCAAGTGAGTTTTAATTAATTAGTGACTAAACTAGTATACATTATGTACAATTAAATAAGAATTCTGAAGAAAATGTGTTGTTTGTTTTTAGATGATACACTCCCAGATTGTAGCAGGTAAGTCTGTAAGGGAAAGTGAAAGCAGAATACTTCTATCAGGTGCTCTCTGTCAGCTTGTATGGATAAGATGCAGCTCTATGCAATTTTCCTAGGAGTAAGGCCCACTGAATGCATAGGAATGAACAGATATCTAGATATAGATATTCTTCACAAAGGATCTCTATGTGTATATCACTGTCTAGATATAGAAGTCTGGATAGAGAGATCCTCTACAAAACCCTATTCTGCCACAGTGGCATGAAAATGACTATGTGTTCTTGAAATGTGTATCACCAGAGAATAAACTCTGGAAAGTTCTGCTAGGTTGGTAAGGCTTTAAAGACAACCCCAGAGGTAGGCTTTGAATCTATTCGAGAATCGGGACAGTTAAGTATAGATAGGCCCATTACCAGAAGCCTGGCTACCTGGTGATGAGCTGATCACAGCAACTATGCATGGAAAAGTTGTGATCTGTAGTAGTGGAGGAATTATTTGTGTCAATGGGATCATGAAAGTGTCACTGAAATTATAAAACCTTGCCCCTGCAGAGAAAAGGAACTGACTAGCGGCCAGTTTAAGAATGTGACGTGATGAAACATGAAACAATTTAAAGAAGAAGTTGCTTTAAAAGAAAGGAATAAGGAGGAAATTACTAAGATGGTTGAGGGGAGAAAGAGGAAATTTGCTAAACAGGAATTACTTCTGAGTTTATATAATAGGAAGATTTTGACTGTGGGGATGAGTATTATGGGGAATATAACACTATATTAGGTGTCATGTGGAGCCACCATTTTAATTCCTCTTTCAGCTGAATGTGTAAAATTATGTCTCAGTAGTGTCAAATTACCCTAACATGGAAGCAATCTGATGATCACAATGAAATGACATCACAAGTATATCTGCAAGAACTAACTCCATACAAACAGCATGCCTCACACTTGGAAATAGTTGTCTGTGTTGACTGCTGGGGGGGGGTGTCAAAATTTTAAATCTGTCTTTCACTATCGGCACTGTCCTTCCTTGAATAAACAGATACTTCAGTGAAGTACCTTGGTGCTGAGTACCAAATGTTAGATTTAAAGAAATAGTCCAGCATAAAATAAAATAAAATATACATTAATATGCCTTCAGCAAATACAAGATCATGCCATCCTAAACCACTGCTGGAGTATATGCCTCACTGAACACAAAGGGACTTTTAAGCACAAGATTGCACACTTAGTCCAGAACAATTTCATTTCATTCCTTTCCAAATGGTTTTATTTTCTCTTTTCTAACACAGCCAGCTATATTTCTGGTTTCTATAAATTTGTAAGCTATGTGATCTTGCTGTTCAGTTGATGGTGGGGAGAGGGATTGCAGAAATGGTCTGTGGCATTTTATCTGCTGTTATTTTTTGCTCTTTCTGTTTTGGCAATAAAAATATTTAAAGTTTTATTGTAATTGTCAGGATTATTCATTTTGATTTGCTGACGCTGTTTACTGGATACCATCTTGTAGTATAATAAAAATGGATTACTGCATTTTATGTTATTTGATTTAAATTGTTTGGGTTTTTTGCTGTTGTACTCTCATGGCAACTTATTTACATTCCTTTCTTTGAGATAAAAAAAAAAATCTGCAACTTGCATAAAAACACAATGGTTGACATCTTCTTATAAGTTATGACAGTGTAATTTATACCACCATAAGTTAGTCTTTTAGTGGTTGTGGAGATCAGAATTTTCTACTGACCTCACAAAAGGACCAAAATCCCTCCTATGCTACCTTTTTCAGTTGCAGAAACCTACTTTTCACAGTCATAGTCAAGACTCTGGAGGTCTTGGCAGATGATGTCATTGTTCTCTCATATATCTCTGCTCTCCAAAAGTCATTAAATGAAGATGGGTGCACTTGCTCCTAAATAGCGCGTGTTTGGGAGCAATGCAGCAAAAAGGCCTTCAGTGAAAGTTTGACAAGTAGGCCTCTGAAATCCAGGTTCTGAGTCATTTAGAGCCTTCCTGGTTAAAAGTAGCCAAGTAGATCCACTGAATCTATGGTTGGATCCAAATTTAATTATATTGAAGAGGGAATCAGATTAGTCACAACTCTCATAATTCTCAATGATTTCAATGTTTAAGCATGACCGAATTTGCAACCAACCCATTTTATTTGTGATTTTGAGTCATTTGACTGATTGGTGACATTTCTAATGCAACAACACTCCCACAGCTTTACAACATCATTATGTTATGCTTTAATCAAGATTTTCTTCTTTATATATACTTGATTACTATTACTGGCCATGAGAGACTTTTGCAGTGCAAGGGTAAAGTACAAATTAAATAAATAATACAAGGAAAAGCATTTCTTTTTAAGACATTAGCTGCAAATTTAGCTGCCACAATTTATTCCAACTACAGAATTTTGATTTTACGTTTGGGACACTTGGAGGCCCAGATTTCTTTTTAAAACAACAGAAGCCTCTCTTATGACTTTTCCCAGAAGCTATCCATTCACAAGCAAAGGAAGGTCTAAACAAGCTGCCTTCAGTCTACTCAAATGCTCTTATCTCTATTTCTAAGGTCAGTGGAAAACATGCCAAAATCATTATGCAGGAAGTTGCTCCAAGGGATTATCTTATTTGTCAAAGTAATAACAGTGAATTCAATACGTGTAAATCTCTTCTCCCAGCGCAATGTAGCGGTGCCTTTGGATACTAGAGAGATGTTGAAGGGAATTGTTTGCTAGGCAGCTTGTCTTATGGGGCATTTTGTAGTTGATATATCCTTCTGGAGATGAGATCCCAAGTCTCCATGGAGCTCTTTAACAGGAGAACTCACTTTGCACTGCTAATCTTCTCTACTAGTCAAAGCAAGGCAAGGAGATCATGAGCAAGGCAGTGTACATGCTGATGGCATGCTGGAACACTTACCATTGGATGAATTCTACATGTTGACAATCTCAGCTTTTTAAAATGTTTCTAGTCCTTAAGGATGAAAAGACAGCTTGAAAATGAACATGTGATGAAGGGCATGTTTTATAAGGTATGGGCAATGTAACAACAGCTCTGGGGAAGAACATCTTCTCCAGGATCCTCCATGGGGGACATGTATTACATGTATTTTAAAAGAAAGGAAGGAAGGAAGGTCTCTAGGAGAGAGTGGGAGCACCATGATGGGTTACACAAAATTACCATGCTGGGAGGACTCTCAGAGTAAGAAAATCAATTGTGGGGTATTTTTACTGCTCAAGAGGCATTTCAGGGCTTGTGGGGTGTCCTTTTGACTCTTCCGGCAGCTCACCTTGAAGCAGACTAGTGTCTCATCTACTTCAGCATTGTGCAGGGACTTGCTGCCAAATGTAGACAGAGCCAAAGTGAGTGGGGTCACTTCCTTTTGTCTCCTTCTTTTTCTCTCTACCTCCAGTCTCCTTCTGTGTCCTGCCCAGCCGTCATGTTCCTCCCTGCCAGCAGGCTTCTGAACCTCAGGACTATTTTTAAGGAGGTGGGGGTTCAACATAGCTAGGCCGGTTGTTTTTATATTTGGCTACATAAAGGCACTTGAGGGGGAGAGCAAATCCCCCCTACATCCATTATCATTGAAATATTCTGAAATAGTGACTTGCAAGCTAGCAGGTAGAAGCTCCTGGCTACAGCTCTGCAGCAAAGAGAGCTTTCACAGCAAAAGAGTTGGCCAGAGGAATGCCTGGCTGGAAAAACTCCTCCTGGATTAAAAAGGGGAGCGGAAGATCACCCATTAGAATTCAGAATTGCCATTACTTGCATTTACTTTTGAATAAACATGTTATGAATGGAAAGGAACTGAGGGAGTGACATCTTTTGCCTTTTCCATGAAATGCAGATACTTGGATTTGGCGATCTGGAAGCCATACTGGCAACCTGCTTTTAAAGAAAATTCTTAAATAAACCTTTGGTTTGATCAAAGTGAAGAATTTGTCTGATTAAAACAAAAGAACAGAGCTTCTCCAGACACTTTTTTCTGCAATCAGAAGTCCAGAAAGTGTGTTCACCCCACAAGATCAGGACAAATAAATTAGAAAATTGGGGGTTGAGTCTTTAACAGAGAATAATTAAGGAATTAAGTACCTATATCTTGTCAATAGATTTAATCTCATCTTATTTGTAAGACTGAATTGGATTTTAATAAGGAGAAACTACCGGATGAGAAAGTACAGATGTTATCTATGTTATCTATTTGATGATAACACTGCCTTGCTGACAGCTAGATGAGAAAGAAATGGGTTGTTAACTCTGCAACTGCTTGATTGAATGAAAAATCGAAACTTCCCAGAGACTTTCTCAGGACTTTTTACAATGCATGATGGGAGAATTACGTGTGGAATCCTAAACTTGAAGAGGAACATCATAGAGGCCCTGAAGAATGAGATCTGAAGAATGAGATCTGCGAGATCTAGGAAGAACTGTGGGGAAGATAAAATATGAGAGGGGGATACAAAAGTTAGCAATATGGAAGTGAAGGAGGTTGAAAATCGAATCAAGAGGCAAATTCCAAGTCTGGTCAATGGAGGGATTAGCTAGTGATCTGAGGGAAATCTACAACCAAGAAAATCTAGTTTGTGAAAGAGGGATTGCAGCTGAAGCAGGAGGAGAAAGATGAAGCTAATCTGAAAATGATGGGTAACCGAACTACTTGGATGGTTGAATTAAACCTAATTGATTTAGTCTGTATGATTGAAGGGGGCGAGAGAAAGATGATTTTAAAAAGGATGCTGTTTCAAGACAATTATCCTAAAATACCAAATGGGAAACAACTCAAAATAGTAGTAGAGGGCAAGGATGGGAATCTGAGAAGTTGAGGGAACGACAAAATCCATGGACAGGATGGTTACCAGGGAAGACAGCAGTTAAATTCAAAATGAAGTAGATTTGGCTGAAACTAGGTTATGAAATGAATACAGACATAAGACAATAAAAACTGGATTTGGTTAATAAATGCTGTAAAGGATTTTATGATATAAAATGGTATAGAAATATTTGGAGTTACTGATATCATATGTGATAGATCTACAGTTTTAACTAGTGTAAATACGTAATCAAGTCATCAATAACACAGTATGAATGTAAATGTAATATGTAGTACAATGTAATAGAAATATTAAGATATTATGGTAGATATGTTCCCCTTTGGCAAAAGAAGGTTTGTTTGTTTTTTTTGGAAAGCATGAACTAAGGGAGAGGAAGAAGAGAAATCTTTGATACTATCTTTGAGATACTTGAATCAGTTTGGTTTTTATAATCCATTCAAAGGAAGAATGGAAGTCAAAACTTTTCTATTTTTTCTTTTTCCTTCTTTTTTGCTACTTTTTAATTTCTAATTCATACATTTCATGTTTTATGTTTATTTTTATTTTTCTCTTATGTATCTGTAAAAAAAAAAAAGAAACATCCTTAAATAGCAGCTCTTACAAGCACAATGGGTATGCAGAACTGCCCTCCATGCTTACTCCCAAGTAAGTGTGCATAGTACAGACTGCAGGCAGTCTTAATGGTTCTGGAGAGGGATTAGTAACATTGATTCTTTAGGGTACTTCTGATTCATAACGCTTGAGGAAGCTGAACTACACAGAAGACTTGGTGGTCTAATATTGCCAGGTGATTTCAAGGAGGTACAGCATGCCCCTAGCCGCATCCTTAAGAGTCCAACCACATTTCCGCACAAGGCTGTTGTAGCGCTATGATTCCACTTTCAACATCCTATGGAATCCTGGGGTTTGCAGTTCTGGGAGTGGCCGGTTAGCCCCTCCCGAAACTGCAAACCCCAGGATTCCATAGGATGTTGAAAGTGGGATCATAGTGCTACAACAGCCTTGTCTGGCAATCCAACAAGTTCTTGAGCCACCCAGTCTCCCCATTCGAGGGTCCATGTCCTGGTAGAGGGGCCCTTCCCTCTTGCTTAACTGCTCACTTGCAGAAAGCTTTTGATTTTAGGCCAAAGTATCTAGGGCTGTAAGCTATCCATGTCTTCCTTCCTTCCTTCCTTCCTTCCTTCCTTCCTTCCTTCCTTCCTGTAATAGTTTATAAAGGCTACAAGTTAAAAAGGCAATACAGAGAAGAATTTTTATAATACAAATAAAAACACACCATAGAAGTGGCTAGAAAGGGTGTGTGCACATCTATATCTCTTTCCTGCTGAAGGGTATTGAAAAAAAGAAACAAAATATCTAGACAATGCCGTTTGCCTTCCACAGCCCTAATTATAGAAGATGGGAATGAGACTGGGAATTGTATAGATAATTGGAGTTGGAAAGACTTTACGTTAAAGCTTAAGCTTTAAAATATGAAGAGGAGGGCTGTCTCTCAGGCCTACCACTTTTAGAGGCATGTTTAGTAAGAACATGGGAAACAGCCTTGTGGCCGCTCGTAGGCTGCAGAATTCTCTTCGGCAGAAAAGTAGGTTGGTCCCCTCGCTGTGCTTGCAATTGGCAGGTGAACACTTTTTTTTATCTGGGCAGGATAAAATTTTTAAAATGTTTTATTGATTTTTTTTTAAAAAATAGCTATTTAATTCTTGTTTAACTTGTAATAAGATTTTAGAGACCTAGTGTAGTCTAGTGGTTTGAGACCAGTGATTGATTCCCAGCTCAACCATGGAAATCCACTGGATGATCTTGGGCATTTCACGCACTCTCAACCCAGAAAAAAAAAGGCTATTATAGGTTTACCTTAGGGATGCCATAAGTCAGAAACAACTTGGAGGCACGCAACAACAAAATAAGATTTTAATTTACTGTAAGCCACTTTCTCCCATCTCATCCTGAGAGAAAGTCAGGTCATAAATTCAATTAGTCAAATAAAATTGAGAAATTATGCCATATTCTGCTATTGAATGACAAATCTCAGCCAAGGGCACAAACAAAACTTGGGGGAATACTATGGGCCACAGAAGAGCTGATAGGAGAGAGCTGAGTGGGATTTTCTAGCAATAACAAAACAAAGACAGGAGGAAATGACTGTTTCAGACTATAGCTCTCGGAATCCACTAATCAGTATAGCAGCCATGCTGGGGAGCAAGATTCTGGAAGTTAAGTGCGGAAACCATACATTTTCCAGGACGCAGTCAGAAGTAGAATTTCAAATGGTCTGTATCAGGAAAAGATATGAAGCCCTCCTGCTGTTGCTAGACTGTAATTTCCATCAGTCCTTATGAACACAACCACTGGGGAAACATCATTTGAGTTGCAATCCAACAACAGCTGGAGGGCTACACATCCCCATCTCTGGTCTACATAATAGCTCATCATTCTTCTCTCTGACAAATCAGAACAAATTATCTCATTATCCACATTTGCAACATGTATATCATTTGTAGACTTGATCACAGGCATCAGAATTTTGATTTTGGGGGTGGGGGGGTTAGAAGAGATGCATATTTGTCCAATGTCACTCCCTCCTTCCACCCGTCATGCATGACTTCCTGCCTCCCTTCCTGCATTGTTTAGCATCACATCTGTAGTCCCGCAAATTACAGTGAAGTCTAACCCACTTCCCTCTTAATCAGGCCTAGAAAACAGTTTCCAACCCTTCTAAAAGAATGCAGTAATGTCAGAGTGTAGAAAAAGGAATATGTTTACAGTCCATTAGGAGATTTGTACAATCATATTATTATGTGTTTTTTTCATTCAAACAGACTCTAGCCTCTTTCACCCATAAGGACGACAAAAATACTCTCTGCAGGCATTATCAGAGTCCTGACTTTGATTTTTCTCTGTGATGTAGAGTCTTCTTCTTTCAATCTCAGCTTTGATAACGACAATAATAATAATAATATTTTGATAATATGATTGTCACATCTTTAATAACATGTTCGTATCTTCCTAAATATAGCTGACACTCAAAGATAGCATGTTATTTTGAGTGTGGAAAAAATGCATATCACAATCTCTGACAGACTAAGAGTTTCAGAAGTGATGAGGTAATTTAGAAGCTTGTAGTTCTGAGATACCCAAATCAGTTTTGTAAGGTCACTTGGGATTTTCATCATTTACAGTGCAAACTGCATTTACTTGGAAGCAAATCCCACATTTTCAGTAGAATTACTTTCTAGGAAATATACTTAGCACTATGGCCATAAGCCAATTGGTTTCTCAAGTCCTTCTCCAGTGTCATAGTGGGGTCCAAGTCTGTTCTGGAAAATATTAACCCAGCAATTTCAGCTAAAATGGTAAGGCTCAAACTCATCCATGTTTGTTGCTTCAAGTCATTTTCTGACTTACGATGACCCTATGACAAAGCTATCATAGGGTTTTCTGGGGCTGACAGCGTGTCACACGCCCAAGGTCACCCAGTGGGTTTCCATGTCTGAGTGGGGAATCGAACTCTAGTCTCCAGGGTTGTAGTCCCAACACTCAAACCACTACACTACACTGGCTCTGTTGCTAAATTCAGCATTATAGGGAGTTTACAGTGAGTGAGGTCATCTCCTATTCATGGTCCGGTCCTGACTTTTTTATTTGTATCAGGGAAACATGGTGCCTCACAACCAGTTACTAGGAAAGAGAAGACCCTAGGAGAGAGTTCTCTGTCTCTCATCTACAATGTGTGGAGAATCAAGAGGGAAAGCAGAAAGAGAGAGAAAGAGACTGACAGCAAAACACTGTGGCAGCCCTACCCATTACTGCTCTGTGACCCTAAAAGCTGATCCCTATGAGATGCCCTCAAAAGAGTGATTTGGAGCATTTTCACTCCACATAGTTATAGCACTATGATTCCACTCTAATTGCCATGACTGCATACTTGGAACCCTGAAATGGTATTTAAAAATCTCAGCCAGAGAGTTCCAGTGCTGCAGAAACTGCTGAATTCCACCGGATGCAGCCACAGCAGTTAAAGTGGAATCATCCAAAGGAGTCATCCATTAGGAATTTGCAGTCCTGAATTCTAGAGGAAAACAACTCATGGAACAGTCCTGAGCTTCCCTACACTAGTGACTTCAAGAAAGATGTGGCAGGGAAATAAAGCTACTGTCTATGCCATTCTATTCTCTTTAGCTGCAAGATTTTTTAAAGAAATTAGCACCTGGCAACCTGGCTGCTTGTCCCCCACCCCAAAAACCCAGCTGCAAAGGATATTTAAGAGAAGCCTGGTTAGTATGCTATTAGGATGTTTCCCCCTTTGTAAAGAAAGCCCCTCCTATTGACAGAACTCTTAATTGGCTCTCCTTTTCTTCTGCCGTCTGAGCTCAGCCTTATTCAAGGCCTCTTGTACTGTGTGTGCCACATCAAATTGGGAGGCCTTGCTGCATAATTTATGTGGCAGCCCTGAACTATATTCTGCATCACTATGCCAAACTATCGGTAGTATATATGCAGGTACTCTGGGCATAAAGCATACACCACTGTCAGACTGAGAAGGTACATATAACCAAAGGGAAAATGGAGGAAACACATGGAGCACTAATTTATTTAAATGTTCATATCCTACCTCAGGAGCAGGAGGAAAGTACTTTGGGATCTACTGGTAGATCTGAGCTGTTTTGCAGGAGATCTGCAAGGCTTATGGACTACTGATGACTTAACAATAGCAAACCAACATACCTTTTCTTCCTCCTAAATTAGGCTGCTGAAGTCAAGAAAGCTTAGGCCTTATGCTCCTGGGGAACACTGTAGATTTCTGTATGAAAAGATTTGGCTCTGAAAACAAATTGCTGGGTTGAGCATGTGCTCAAGGGCATCTTTTCTAATTCTAGGCCTGGATTACTGAGTCATTGTTTTACACCTATCTCTCAAAGTCACTTTTAAATATATGTTTCCCCTTTACCCATTTAAAAAAAAGTTTGTCTCCATTATTTGCTATAGTCTTTAAAAGTACTTGTTCTGTCACTCACTGCTTTTTGTTTCTTTTGTGTGAGTGAAAAGAAAGAGAATGGCATAGAGTTAGAATAATTATTGTCAAAAAGCCTCTAATAGGACTAATACCACCTATGAAAAGTACATCTTAAAATTAATTAGAGCACATACTCATTGTATCAATAAAAACACCTTCTTTCCTATTCACTGCGTTACTTTTAAAATATGGCTTTGCTGGGACTTTGTTACAAAAAAGAAAGAGAGCAACTTGTGAGAGGCAACTTTTGTTACATACTACTTCCAGACTGTTAAAAGTAATTAGAACATATTGCTCATTGCCTCAATAAAAACAACTTCATCCCTACTCACTACATCCTTTCTGAAAGGTGGCTTTGTTGAGCCTATGTTACAAAAAGAGAGGTGGGGAGAACATCTTGTTAGAGTAAAGTATGCTACTGACTACTTCCAAGCTCTGGTACTGTACCTGGCTCCAGTGGGTGGACCTTGAGTGGAAACAAGGTAGATCCCACAAGCCTAAAGTCTCTCCACCCCTGCTCCAGCTTTTTGGCAAAGACCCTTGAGATGGCAAATACATAATTCAAGCACCAAGGCATTTTATAAACATTAATACATAGACCAGAAAAAAAAATTAAAACAACCTTGAAAGAAAATGAATAAGAATAGTAACCAAAACTGATTCAAACAAAAGCTTTTTTTCCCCAAAAGACAAATTTTATATCCTTGTCAGAAATCAAGCAATAAAGCAGCCACATGGGCTTTCTTCACGACGAATGGTTTGCTTTCTAGCCCAGTGGCTCTCAGCTTCTGGTCTTCCAAATATTTTGGACTTCATTTCCAAGAAGCCACAGTAAGTATAGGAGGGGCTGGGATTCTGGTTATTGAAGTCCAAAACAAAAAAAGCAAAAAACAAAAAACCCTAGAGAAATAAAGTTTGAGAACCATCGGCCTAGGTAATTCAAAGCAAAGATTATCTGAGGTCCAGCAAGCAGGGCCTCAAAGTTCAGCATCAGATCAGACACATATGGAGTTTAAGAGGCTCAGAGTATCACTGTTGTGCAGCCATTTCCAACTATCTTCCCACTTACTCTCACCATCCTTAACCTATATGGGGGACCACAGTCCAAAATCTGCTGGGAATCCAAGTTGGGAGGCATTGCATCACCCAACACTGCAATCAGCCTTAGGAAGATCACATGGGTAAGAACTCCATGCTCATGGATAAGGAGAGAATGGTGATCATCCAGTAGGTCCTTTGCTTGGGAGTAAAGCTACTTCATTTCCAAATTCAGCTGGCATCTTCTTGTGTTCACACCACCAGATGAAATTATCAATTGAAAACTTTCATAGGATGATGATAAACTTCTGTGATAATGGCAGCATCCTGTGCTCAGTGGTGCAGACAGCGATTATGCCTATATCTACATCCACTAGAAGAGCCCAAAAATGCAAGTAATTGTGTTTATCTCTGTCACCAATTTGTTCTACAAGTTCTGTCAGAGTTGTCAGCTGATCAGAGGCAGATTTTCTGTAAACCTCAAAGGTCTTTAGTTCCCACTGAAAAATAAACGGACCAAAAATATGCCTTACCAGGGGGATAGCTTGCAACAATATGCTGTTAACAGGAAAATCTATTTTGACAACGAAAAGGATGATTGCAGTTAAGCTCAGACAGAATAGGGAAGTCCCCTTTGTATACAAACTGTCCTAATTAAAAAGACCAGGCATTTTAACCCAGCAAGCACTGGCACCACTACTACAGCATTTGTGCAAACATTAGCAAATCATATCACCATCAAAAGTATAGTTCTAGTGGACAATAAAGTTGGCCACATTAATTTAAGAGGTATAAATCTATAGCTGGGGCTGTGTTGCTCTCCTGCTGTCTTTACCTCGCCCCTCTACATCACCAGTGCTAAAACGATATTCTTCAAATACCAAAGCCAGACATTTCCTCCATTTGTATTTTGGAGATTAACTGTTTACAAGTACAAACTTTTCACTTACTATTCGCTGTGTGTCTCCAACCCAATACTGAAAAAAAAAAAAAAAAAAGCTTCTATGTGTCCTACACACATAAAACCGAATAAGAAAAGGACAGGAAAAGCTACACCAATATACTGTAGATCTTCGTATACTCTTATGGTACAGGTATCTGATATGAGAATCCCCTTCAGTTATACACAGAGTCACTAGCTTCCTGCCATTTTTAGTGTATGTTTCAACAATGCTTGCAAATACACATCACATCTCAGATGTGACCTTCTATGACCATGCCACAGCCCAGCTTGTTTGGGTCAAAGGAATGGGGCATCCCAATGTATCAAGCTCTGTATGGGTGGCTATTTAATTGGCTCTGGGTATCCATTGTACACCTCTAACACACTGAAGAGGATAAGATTAAGGCCTCCTTAATGCAAGCCACAAACTTCAAGCTACACATCTGTCAAACTCAGCCCCATGGTTAAAAATGTTTTTACTTGTCCTTCTTTACAAGCCTTCACAGGACCATTTTGGTTATCTGGACTTGAACACTAAGGGCAAAAAGTTATACTACATTGTTTGCAGGAGTAAGTCTAAGACAAAGCAGAATCTAAAAGCGAATCAGAGGCACCAAGGTAAGAGTTTCACCCCCACTGGGAACTCATGAAAAGGGCTTAAACACAAATGAATCCAAGCTACAATGTAGGAAAGTTCCTTTTTCCAGTTATAACTCCCGGAATCCTACAGCCAGCATGCTGGAATTCTGACAGTTTTAGTCCGAAAAGTAGCCTTTCAAAGCTTTGCAACAAGTATACAATTAGGAACGGCTGCGAAACCAGAGGTGGACACATACTGGGGGAGGTTAAAGGGCCATTTTTGCTGTACTTGGTGCCCACAGCCAACTGCTGTTTTTCAGAACCATACATTCCAATCACTCCTGATCACATTGGGAATGTTTTTTTTTTCTGTTTTAGGGTAGCTGCCCCCCTCAAACTGTGTTTAAGTGGAAACTTCCACCCCCTGGAGGGATTTTCTTTAAGTCCCAAAATGTATTTTTCAGCCATTTTTTGAAGAGATTAAGGACTCCTATCTCTGAGCTAAATGTCAATAATTAAACACTGTGGGAGAGAGCAGGAAATCTAGATTGGTCGGTACTTTTTTTAAAAAAAATAAGGACAAACCTTTTCTCTTGCACCATTTTCTTGTTGCAAGTCACCCCCACTCACAGTAATATTTGCAGTACTTAGCACCTTTGATAAGCAACAATATGTCTGGGATGGGGCGGGAAGACTTTCAAGGGGGAACTAACAGTGTGGTGGGGGATCAATCCCTCTTTCTCTCCCTGTCCCTCAAAACTGCCCCATCCTACATAACCAAGCTGCCTTTTGTTAAGAAAGAGAAGTGGCAGGGCTCACATTTTTAAAAAATTATGTTGTTGACATAACATATGACATTAGCATTGATTGGAGCCAGGTATGACATCTTAGGTATGACTTTGCTCCTGCCCCAGTTCTGGAATACTGATCCAGTTATGTATTAATACCCATTTAACTACCAGGCTATTATACAGGTTAGATACAGAGCACTCTGAATGCAGTTCAAAGTGGGGCATCCTAAGTCCTAGATGCTGTTTGACCACAACACTCACCATATCCAATCATCAGACATCCTTGCCTGTGATGGTGGGAGTTGTAGTCCTCCAACACCACCCAGTAGCCCAGGTTTGGGAGCTGTGGAATTTAAAGTACAAGGTGAATCATGCTTGCAACTACTGCTGCAAAACCTGCATGCACAAGTAATAATTAATAAATTAGTTCCAATCTTCTTCAATAATGAGAATATACTTAAAAAAGCAGCTCCTCTACCACATATCAGCACCAGCAGCCTGAAAAAGTTGCTAAAATATAAAAATGTTGTTGGACTCTAAGATGAAAACAGGCAAAGACAGTTATGCCAGACATAACTATGGCTGAGAAAAGAAAGCTAAGTGTGGCAATGCTAGGGGACAACTGAATCAAAGACTAAGATTCTCAAATATTGAGACCTATAAACTGAGATTTTAGAAAAGGAAACAACTGTGATTTCAGCAATGATAGGTGCTCTAGAAGAGAACCTGCATGTAGTGGTTTGAGCACTGGACTATGATTCTAGAGACCAGGGTTCAAATCTCTGCTCAGCCATGGAAACCCACTGGGTGACTTTGGGCACATCACACACTCTTAGCCTCAGAGGAACACATCTTGCCCCTTGATAGGCCTGCCTTAAGGTCACTGTAAGTAAGAAACAACCTGAAGGCACATAACAACATGGTGCTCTGGAAGTGATTCCAAATGGACTGACAAAACATCTGAATGAACTACCGCAGGCAGGATCATAGTAACACAATTACAAAAAGTGACAATACTTAAATGTGCCAGGTTATCCAACAATATTTCACTGATTCCTAAATTCTTGGATAGAATCTGAATCATTTGTAGGTCCAACCTACCAGTCTACCAGCAACACCTGGTAGATTATGAATTATTAGATTATGATTATTATGGTAGATTATGTATAGAAATGTTTCGAAATACATGCTACCGGTATTTGTAAGTTGTTCGCCGCCTCGATCCATATGGAGAGGCGGATATAAATAAATAAAAAAAAATGAAGCAGATGATTATGTAAATTTAGGGAAACTATGATGCTGTAGCATATTATAGAAATACAGTACTTCTCCTTTTCCACCACCAACCAAGACAACCAAGAGTCTTTAAAGGCTAAGAAAAGCATTACAACCAACATTATCATGGACTTGAGTCTCTTTCATTAGATGCACCAGTCTAAACTGTTAGGACAGTAGATAAATAAGGGGAGGGGGAAGGATTGCAAGCAGTGAGGCCAAAGGGGAACTAAATAAAAGAAGAATGGATGACAATTAACCTTGAAGCTTAACGTTGGGATCCTATACACATTTATAGAGGAGTTCTTAGTGGGCTGGAAAACAGAATTTGATGAAATTACATTTTGGGCTTCCAGAATCTCCCTGATAGGATAGCCGATAGCCACGCTGGTTAGGGGATTCTGGGGACTCCAGCTCCCAAAAGTAACCTTTCCAACCAATTCAGAAGAAGGGCATAGAATGGTATGGCTTAGCTGGCAACAGTGCTATCACAGGCACAAGCCAATACGCGACAATGATGTACATATCTGTGCTATCAGCCTTCCAACCCAATTCAATACATGTTTCCTTCAAAGGAAATGCTACGTTATTCATTCGGATTTGCTTCAGGAAAGCATGCAAAGGACTGCAATCTTGGTTTCCCAATTGGGGGGGGGTACAGCTTGAACTAAATGAGAAATCACAAAACTAATTTGTTCAGTGGGACAGATGTTAATTTATGCATGAATGGTATGATATTGCCATAAATAATCTGAACGTGTACTTTGGCTCCTCAAATTACGGACTGAGCTGCTACCTAACCAAAGCCGTCAATGGCAAAAGGACAGAAAGCTTTAATCCCATTTAAATATGGTATAAAAGATACATATTCAAGTTTTCCATTCTCATTTTTATTAAAAAAAATCAGAACTCTTTCATTATAAAGATCATGAATAGAAAAGTCACAAAATGCATCTATATAATCAGAACAGATTTACAGTGGATCATGAGAAGCTGATTCAAGTTCAAGAAGTTCTCAACCAAAATACCTGAAAAACTTGCTTTCCTACAATAATTAAGTTCTAATTACCGCTTTAAATCTGAAGCAATATAAAAGTCTACAAAGTTCTGCATAAAGAGATATTCTAATTTAGGTCCCAGCATGACAAAAAATAATCAGTTGTTTTGTACAAATCTACTTGCACCACTGAATAGTTTTAAAAAAAACCCACATAATATATAGCGCTTTCTTTTTTTTCCCCCCACGGAGGAACATGCATTTGAGTCATAAAAGCATACACTTAGTTCAGAACCATGAAGCAAAAATATCCAGCAATTTTTCTTGTGTGCAAGATGTACCATAGAGTGCTTTCTTTCACTGCAATAAATGGGAGACTTTTTATTCATGCAGACATTATAGCAAACTGTTACGAATATTACCAGAGTGATGCAGCTATGGGGAGTGGTTTGGCAGTTGTTATCCAGACAAAAGAGCTGCTGACATCAATGAAAGTTTGGTCCGATTAAGGGCTTAAGGATTAGACCGGCAGAATGGCACGAAGAAGCAGAAGAAATACAAAAAAGGCAATGACATGTAAGGATTAGTCAGTGGCTGACTGGAAAATGGAGATCCTATCCTGCAGGAGAGTTGGCACCTAAAGCAAGATATGTTGCCTTGAACAGAGATGAAAAGTAAGGGATTTGGAATTTCCTGTAAAAATTGGAAATTCACATAGATTTATTTAGTATCAGAAAAGGGAGAGATAAAAGCTTTGCACTACAGGAAAGGGGGATGCAACATCCCTCAGAACAGGGTATGTCAGAATTCTATACATCCCAGGGTGCTATATGCATCACTCTTACATTAGCATGAATTTAAAAAAAAAAACTGTTTCAATGGCTCATCCTATGGAAATTTTTACTGTGAAAGGGCCTTTCATTGCAGTTGATATCCTGAGCAACAGCACAAATTATATAGTATTGCATTTTTTAAAAGTGCATCTTCCCCAATCTTCTCTTTTTAATATTGGTATTAATGTCCCTATGTGAACATCAGTGTAATCTTTCAGTCGTATCAACACAGTAATCTCTTTTGCTCTATTATTGGTACAAATCTTCTAACTGAACCTTTGGCATTAAAATGACATTTTATTTCTGGTGGACTGGAGCTAGAATTAATCATCCTTAAAGCAGAGTCACAAAAATCAATAGGACTTTGGTTAGTCATGCCTAATTTAAGTTCCACTGACTTCACTGGGTCCACTCTAAAAGTGATGATTAGGTCTGGATCCAGCCCACAGTCTCAATCCCACAACGGACTGGCATTATGAACAATAATTAAGAGCACCTTTCACACGTTCAAAATATGTAGTGGGATAGGACTGGCCCAGAGCATTGACCCTTAGCATAGCAGCAAGTGCAGATGAGAAGTTTGAGATATGTAATTTCAAATATGGGCTTGCCCACTCAGGGCTACATGATGGCAGAGACCCATTTCAAGTTGTTCCTCGTTGCCTCATGTCTCATTGCTTTGTAAAGACATCTTAAAATTCCAAGTAACGGTCTATTTACATCAGTACGTTACAGGGATGGGTAAACAGATGTGCACTGTTACCAATGCCAATGGGAAGCACTGACAGTGTATGATTAAGCACACCAGAGTATACTGTGTGTGCAAAGAAAGACTGGCACAGGGAAGGGCTCCATCAGAGAAGGGTTGAAGTTCTCCCAGGATGGCAGGTTCAACATACCAGAGAATCTCTCTCACCACAGCTGTCATTCAAAAGAAGTTACACCAATGGTCTCACTACCATGCAAAATGGCATTCACCACTAACATTCTCCTGACATCCAGATTACAGATAACTTAAATGAAAATACCAAGGATATCTAATCAGACTCCATGAAATTAAGTTTACAGCATCTTTTAGAGTATGTGCATGCACAGAGCTTTGGTTTTCCGATCAAAGAATAAATATTTCAAGGTTAATCCAGAAAGGCAGAGTGAACTTTTAAAAATACATAGGACGTATTTGTTTGCTTTAATTAGACAACTCTTTGGAACTATGCACTGGAACAACAAAAAGACAAAATCCAATCAAGAAAAGATTTGGCAAGACAAGTTGGTATTCGAGCCTTAAAATTTCCCAGGATGTGGATACTGTCATGGCTTTAGTCAAATAAAGCAGGGTAGGACTAGAGTCTCAGAGAAAGGAACTGACAAAACCACCCCTGAATACTCCTTGCCTAAGAAAATCCAGTGAAATTAATGGGGTTGCTGCAAGGCGACTTGAAGGCGCGCGCACACATAGGGCTACTTCGTCTTTGTATGCAGAGAGCTACCTATTCTTTTCTATTCCTGGCACCAGGCTGACCACGGACAGTTGCTCAGACCACAGCTTTGCCATTGCAAGTGTCTGAGTGCTGTATTACATTACAGGCATATGCCCATCAGGTAATTAACTAATAATCAGACTCTTGCCTTAATTATATTTACCACCAGAGGCATGTAAATTTCTTCTTCTGGCTTATCTGCATACCCTACATGCCAAAACTCAAAATATTTACAGGCCAATCAAAAACAAGTTTACTTGGCATCAAGTCCTATTGTACTCAATGAGACTTTTGTCTTGGACTATCACGCTTCACAATCCAAGTTTAATTTCTTTCCTCTTCCAACGGAAGGCACAAAACAGGTACTTCTAAATTAGCTATGCCCAAGAACTGCTTACCACACAGCCTCCCTGCCCTTGATCTCTCACTTACAAATCCAAGTACACACAACAGAAGTGTCTGTATTTTGCCTCCATTACTGACAAAGCTGTAAGAGAGGTTTTATGTTCAAGGCTGGACACATCGAGTCTATTTAACTACTTCAAAAAAAAGCAACCCGCTACTGACTGTGGTTGAAAATCCTTTCCCTTTGTCCTTCCCTGCCAATGATTAAAACATTCAGGAGTGTTGGTCCTTGACAACAGGCACATGAGATATTAATAACAGGACACCTCAATCTGCATTTTATTATTATTATTTTTTGTTTGGTGCAGGGGTGTGGTGGGGGTATAATGATATTCAAAGAGGAAATGGCTTGGGTTATGTGGTTCAGATCTCATACACCTGCAGCAAATTAATTTGTTGTTGCACATTAATTATCTCATAGCTTCTATTTAGGCTGCAGCTGTTGCTATTATGTTAATATTTTCAGCACCTCTGTCTACAACAGGTTATAGCAGTCTCAAGAAAAAAAAAAATACTGGGCTGGGTCCCCTTCCCATCTTCCAGGTGTATATAGAAATAAACAAACATACAGGCTTCTTTGCTCAGGTATTTCCATTCCTCTTTATTGGCCGATCAGAAAGAGACTGGGCAACCGAACTCAGAAAGGGATAACAATGGACAAAGATGGCGCGTGCAGAAATTGTGAGAGCAAAAAAAAAGAGGAGAAGAAGAAGGGGGAAGAGAGAAAGGAATACCGAACACTGCAGTGTTGGGGCGGTGAGTGTTCGGATGGGGGGGCGGGGAAAATGCTGCAGTTTTCATGAAATAATAAGGTAGAGAAAAAAAGGCACACAAAGAGTAGGTTTTTCATTGTCTGTAATATATAAACACAGATGAATTCTGTCTTTGGTTTGTTCATGCTTTTCACTCTGCACAGCAGGGATGTTCTTAAGAAGTTGCCCTCTGCGAAATTTCAGTAAATGGAAACCGTGGACCTTGCATGATGTGATTATAATCACACCAGCCATTCTTTTTACATAATTTTTTGTCTAAAAAAATTCAGTAAATCTTATTTCCCCCCTGCAAAATATAGGGAACCTGTATTTGTATACAAGTGCTTATATTCGTGCGTTTTTAAAAACAACCCTTCAGCAATGTAGGAAGCCTGAAGATATAACCAGCTCTATATCCCATTGACAAGTCTCCGTGGAGTCAAAAACAATATGAAAATTTTGAGCTGACAAGAACATGTCTGCTGCCTGCAGTCACCGCAATAGCTCACCAGGTTGCCTACTAACCAAAAGATCAAAAATTATCGATTTCATGGCGCTGCGTGCTTGGGATAGAAAAGCTACTTGAAAATTTGCATTATTTAAGAAATAAAATCAGGGAAAAGCCCAGTGTTTTAGGACGCTTTGGAGTGTAAAATGGTTTTATGTTTTAATCTTATCAATGATTTTCTATAATTCTATTATTTTTAGCAGTTGGGGTCTGGAAATGATTTTAAAAAATGATGAATTTAGGATTTTGTCGCAGTGTACATCTGCAGTCCCAGAATCCTCTGGTAAGATAATCCCCCTTGCTAAGGGGAAACGCCTTTAACCTTCTCGTGAATACAAAAAAATCTCCAACCATTTTGAAATTTGAGAAGCAATGAGAAGACTGATGAATTCTAAGGGATGGAATGATATTGACTCAACAATGAAAGAAAACTGAAAGGAAAACACACTGTAAGCACTTTACATCCTTTGAGTTTCTAGCGGTTGTCACCATTGCTGATCATCTTCCTTCAATGGATGCCATGCCAACATACTTCTAGCAGAGAACAGTAACTGTGTTCCATGTATTTAAGAAATCCAAAGCTAGTATCTGAGACAGGAAATAATGTGCAATGTTTAGAACTATTACCACAGCACAATCCTATGTATGTTTCCTCAGAAGTAAGCTGTACTCTGCACTGTGCTGAAAAGAGCCTACTCCTCAGTAAATGCATTTAGGATTGGAGGCTAAGTAGTTCTGATACTAATATAGAACAATTATAGACATTCTCTTTGTTTTCATAGAGATTCCTTTTTAAATCAGTTCAATGAACTTTTACATAGCTTACATGTATGAATGCATCTAGCATGACAATGTACATTCAGAGCAGTTTAACCTTTTAGCTTAGATTTAGTTAAGCTAATATGTACACTGCAAATTTGAAGACCAAAATTATCCTATTCAGAGGTCTGTTAAATATAATTGTGATGACAACTATTTTCAAATTAACTGTTCATTAACAAAGGACATATGTGAATGAAGAAATCTGCTCTAAAGTGTTAAGAAATAAAAGCAGCTGAAATAGAATATTTTTAAAGCAGTTTGTCAACCCATAATCCCATCCCCATTCCAATTTCTTTACCAATTGCCAGTATTTAAATGGCTTATTACTGCAAACAGTGGGACCGGGCAGATGGAGTTGTGGGAAAGACCCAAGTATCACTTCTACGATTACTTTCCATTTGATTGCAGCTAAATTTTCTCCTCGTAAGGCTGGCTAAACACAAAAATCCCATATTGACTGAAACAGAGAACATGACGTATATAATTCAGAAAGGATAGGATATATATTTAATGATCGTTCTGGGTCTGTGGGTGACATGACAGGGCAGACTTCGAAAAGGAGAAGATCCACCACCATAACTGGTATGTGCTAGTATCAGTGCTGTAACATCAGAGACATCACATTAGTACCGGTATATATGGTCCTTGAATCTTTCCTTTCCCATTTTGCACAAAGTTAAAAAAAAAATCAGAAATGTCTAGCAATCTTTATATTTATGTGTTTGGCTTACCTTACAGATATTCTAAAAGGGACAACCTCCTATTCATGCTGTTTTGGTTTCACTACGCCCACTGCTTCATCAGATACTGCATGACTAATGTGTCTCCTGCTCATCTAAATCTCTAGGACACTTTCAGTTCCTAAACCACACCAGAATTAGAAAGAGTAACTACAACAACACCTACATAAATTAAACCAAGTATTCATCTGTTGTATTTATCTAGGAAAAAATTATTCATGGATGTTTTAAAATGTCCTTTTTACAAAAATATACCCTAGCATACTCTAGTAATTCTTCTTATAAATATCTGGAATGATCAATGCATTATTGAAAGATATTTGGACTGTCACTGTAACAAGTTTTGAATGTCAGCTTTCGCACACTCCAGATTAATTCTGTGACAGTCCAAAAATTTTTTTTTTATATTTCCCTATTTTTTGGAGATGCATGTGAATGTTGTATCTCCTTTTGAGACATAAGAACGTGACCAGGTATACTGCAAATGCATATGCTAAAAGGTGTGTGCATGTTTTGTTATTTTATGCTTTCATGTAATGTTTATCTGCTCACCAACTAAAAATTTTAAAATGTAGAAAAGAAAAGAATCTTAATAAATATGATATGGCAACATTAAAAAACAGAAATAATATTTACAAACCTTGTATTTGACCAGAATAATTCAGTTACAGGGGCAAATTCTTGGTTTAAGCTCAAACATATTTTTCAATTGCGTGGAAGACACTGTATTAGTTATTCACATCTGGCAAGTGGAATATCAATATTCTTGCTTTCTATATGTTTCGCTATTAATTTTAATTCCATGAGAAAAGCCAAAACACACCTATACAACAGCTTTAGCTTTGCAAGACTGGAAACATTTTGTATCTTGAAGAGACTGTTATTGTGTTATCAGGTTGCATCCAAAATGTAACTGAGTTGTCGATTGTGTCCTTTCAAAAATTAAATATTTTTGTAATTAATCTGAAATCTTTTCCTAGACTACACAACATTAGAAGTCAATTATATGCATCTTTCAAGGCACTACCATCAAAGGCTGTGGCCCAGCGTTTTGATGTTTCTTTCCTCTGTCAGAGGTACTGCTGTTTAATACTTCAATATATTCCTGAAATACACCTAAGTAGAGTTTAATATTCTCTGTGGAAGTCAAAACCTATGATATTTAGCGTAATCATAATTTTCTGTATTTTGTGGTTGCTGCTTGAGTTTAAACATATGAAGCTGATTATAACAAATAAAATAGGCCAACAATCTGTGAAACACATTTATATCTTTAAGAGAATTACAAAAGGCAGTTTCTGAATGTAAATATTGATAATGATACTAGAAAATATGGTGGATTTTTTTCCTCTTTCTTTTGCTTTTCTATTCTTCTCTTTTTTCTCTCTCTCTCTTTTTTTTTGGTGGGCCAGGAATAGGGGAATAATAAACCTGTACTGCATTAAACCCAATCAGCACAACAAACCCATCAAACTACAGCCTCTGAAACTTCTGAAAGTATTCTATATACTTCTCTAGTCTATAATAATTACTACCACAGTGAATCTACTAACTTCCACCCAGCCAGGTAGTACTAAAACATGATAAATGGTCTCACATTGTGTGTAAATTATAATACATCATGGGGCTGAATAATTAAAGTACAAAGAGCAGTTATTTGAACTTAGTTAATAACTCGACTACATAGAGCATTCTAACCCCAAGCCTGTCAGCCTATACTACAGGGAACAGAGATTGTTTTAAAAGGATCTAATAAAGCAATCACAAATAATATGCAGACCAACTCAGCCTAAGATTTCATAACATAAACAACGCCTATGCACTAAACAGCTACAATAAGATGCAGACTGAATACAAAATACATACAAAGGGAGGGGGAAATCAAAGGCCTCTTGACATAAATTTGAAATAAAGTTTAGAAACCTGCTCATGCAGTTCCCACTTCGAGTGATCTTTCCTCAGTGTGCCAGGATTCCAGGGCCAGGGAAGGAGATACAGACTGTATCCCTCCTGCTCCAGCAATATGCCGACTTCAATAAGCCAGCTCTTCAGACCTCAGAGGGTGGGATGGCACACAAAGAGTCTCTGAAAGGTATCAGGGACCATGAAATGCTTCAAGGGAAGAGGACTGATTCCCCTGTTGTGATCAAATACCCAGCCCAATTACTTACAGGCAACTTGATAGTAATACCCAATAGCACCAATAATTCTAATTAATAATGTGTATCTTTGTGCACGGGCCTAGAAATTGGATCAGCCCCCATCCCTCATTTTATTAAGGATGAGAGTAGGCCTTAAGGCAATAAACCTAAATCCATTTGCTTACTCTTTCTTAGTCATTGGTACCCTGGGGTTACCACAGTTGCACAGGTAAATGTTTATGAGACTTCTGTCAAATTGCAAGGATAGCTAGGATTCGGTTTTAAAAACATTTCCGCTTCCTTACATTTACACAATGTAATTTTAATAGAATCTGAAGCAGAACACTGAAAGTTAAGTTGTTACATTTACAGAATCACTATTACAGAATATTACCAGGCACGTTTCACTTTTAAAGAGAATAGCAGAGATTCACAAAATTTAACATATATTTCTTATTTCAGAAACCACTGAGGGATTTTTTTGGCTGGCTGGAGAAGCTTAATTATTAACTTTTATTCACATACATAGTTTTTTCTTATTTACTTTAAAAATGCACCTTCAAGCAGGATTTCAGAGCAATGTAAATGAACATTCAGTACTAAAATTAAAACATTAATTGTATTTAGTTCCCAGTATCTAATGTGGCATGAGACACTTACCTTGGGAGAATTTTAAAACTGTTTTCAATATTTCTTACATTCCACTAATTTAGTGTCAAATTTTGAATCAAGGCCTGGACATTTATATAGGTTTTGCAGCAATGGATCTCTCCTCCAGTAAAAGCTTGCACAACAACCTTCTTCTCTAGGTGAATAGAAAAAAGTGCAGTGTTAGCTATTTATAGAATAAAATATAGATTGGAGTGGGTGACCTGTGGTCCCCTGGATGTTATGGAACTGCAACTAGCCCTAGTCACCATAGCATATGGTCAAGGATGATGGAAACTTTAATTTAAAAAAAATCCCTAGAGTACTGCAATTTGCCTACCTCCACTGTAGACTTTTAGACAAAGTAAAAATAATCCTAATTGAAGTTAGTGGAGAAGAAAAATGGATGTACCTCTGCTCCCTATTAAGCATGGCCAGTTTACACCAGCCAGGATGAATCTCGATGGTTTGCTTCACTGGACTTTTCAATATGGTACTTATTTTTCAGATCTCACCCCAACGAACAGAAACCACTGAAGGAAAATTAAACTAGCACAACCATGGAGACTGACCATCTGGCCTCTGTGAGATGGAGGGGAGAATGGACCGCCTTTGAATTCAGCAGATACAAAACTGTCCACGTCAAATCTGCAAAGATCCTTTTGGGGAGCTTATCACTAAACAGAGAGAACCATGATATTGCAGTGGTTCAAGTTTTGGAGCAGGACCAGGATTCAAATACATACTCAGCCATGGAAACCCACTAGGGCAAGTCAACTCGGCCCCAGAGAAAGGCAACAGTAAACTCCCTCTGGAAAAAAATCTCACCATGAAAACTCTGTGATAGGGTCATTTTAGGATCACCATAACTTGGAAATGACTTTAAGGGACACAGTATTATCACCACCAATAGAAAACATCACTGGCAGTAAATCTATGCCCACATAAGTTTCTGATGCAGTTATCATGGGCTCAAAGGGCAGCTTTGCTCCCATGCCATGCCATTCTAACCCCTTTCACATGGCTATCTGCAGAGATTAGGACTACACATTGAACTACACCGTGATTTACCATTAAGTAAACATGTTTTGAATGGGAGTTTACAATAATAAAATAGTCTCTCTTTTTTAATAACTTATATTTTAACCATTTCGCCTAAAGAGCAGCTCAAGTAGCTAGAATTTAAAAAAACAACAACAAAAAGTGACACAGTCATTGAAATACCCACAAGTAGAATCCAAAAGGTTTGAACAGCAAACTGTGCTTGAAATCAAGACTGTAGAAAGGATTTCATTTCATGAAATTCCAAGCCATTTCTGTTAAAATACTGAAAAATAAGGGTTCATTCCTGGATAATGTGCTTCTTCTAGTTCACCATGTATATAAAGTTACTAGCTGTTGTAGGGAGAAATTGTAGAACCAAGGCAAAAATAAATTTGTTACTCCATCATCTGTCATTGACAAGTAACTTCCCATTCACTTTAAAAAAAAACCAGCCTGCCATACCACTTTCTAATCGTATTTCACTACATTCAGTAGTGAGTCTTCACAGTATCTTCATTCAGGATTGGGACTCAAATGGTTCAAATTAAAATTCTTCCTTTTTGTATCGTGCATACAACAGTTAGCAAATATTTTCGGGTTTAATGCTTAAACAATTCCTGGGAGATTCATTTCAAGGAGGAAAGGAACTACTTTACTCTGCCCTGGGACAGAGAATAAAATGGCTTAAGACATTTAGCGCCCACAAAAGTGACTCACCCATGCAAGCCACAGTAGCTGCACACACCGGTTCGCAGCCAGATTCTGTGCAGCCCGATTTAGAAGCAAGCGCTAAGGGTCGGGTTCCTGCATGAGGATGTGTATTGCACGGGGTTGCAGAACTAAGTCCCACTGAATTTACTATCACCTTTGGGGGTGGGCTGCCTGGGGGATTCTAAGAGTTGTATGTAGCCCCCTCCAAGGGATTCTTTCCCCCAAGCTCAGAGACTCACTCCCAAGCAGTAGGCATGGGATTAATGGCATTAGGGATCAATCAAGCGCGAGTTATCTTAAGGCATCAGAGCTCCCCTCCAATCCCCACGGAGTCCCACCACCAGGCTAGCGCGGCTTGATAAAAGGGCCCAGCGCTGGGGCAAACGGGGAGGAAAGGCGGTCGGGCAGCTCTCGCTTCCCCCACGTGGCCTCCCAAACTCTCCCTACTCCAGCAGCCTTGAACTCCGCCCAGCCCCGAGAAGATGGAGAAGAGGCGGCGCCAAAGGAGAAACAAAGCTGACACACAACGTTAGATCGGCCCAGATCCGCCTCGCAGGAGCCCGAGAGAGGGGCGGAAGCCTTCCCGCCTCGTGTCCGCACAACCCTTACATCACCTTCTCCAGCACAAAAGTCTCTTATTGGCTCAATCTGGGAGCGACTCGGCCGCCCCGCATGTTTGGGAAACACGTTGGGTCCCTTCACTAGTCAAGCCTCTGTTTACTCCAAAAGCCTGGAGCGCCTGTGTTTGGGTGGGAAGGAGAACGTCCCCGCATTCACACGGAGCGAGTGCAGCACGTTTTGCCCCTTGCGAAACGTTGGTCTGTGTTGGAAAGCTGGCCTCCTCCGTCTTTTTTCTTTTTTAGTAATGCTGATCTGTTTTTTTCCGCCCCGAATCCAGATCAGAACTCTTAGATTAGCCGAGCCGCTTTCAAAACAGGCTGAGTTGGAAGAAAACTACAGGAGCACCTAGGCTTCGAAGTCTCCTAAGGAAGTATGGGGTGGACTTCGAATCCTCTGGGGAAAACTCAAAAACTTCTGCTCCGTTCCCAACATCCTACCAAGAAGATACCTTAGCCTGAGTCAACATAGGCCACTTCCGCACTAGCGCGTTATAGCGCGATGATTCCACTTTCAACCTCCTCTGGAATCCTGGGGCTTGCAGTTTCGGGAGGGGCCGGCCGGCCCCTCCCGAAACTGCAAGCCCCAGGATTCCAGAGGAGGTTGAAAGTGGAATCATCGCGCTATAACGCGCTAGTGCAGAAGTGGCCAAAAACAAATCGCACACCAGTGTAGAAAGATCACTGTTTTCCATTTTTCCAAACAGAAAACAGCAGCTTTTATATGGATAACAGACTGGATAGATCTACAAGATTCCAGAATGCTGACACTGGAGGGAGCAGATCTGAGGATGGGCTGGCATGCCTATATGTTCTATGATAAAGCAAAAATAGATAAAAGATTTCACGAAAGATCACTGCTGAAAGTATGGGAGGAGGCACTAGCGCTGCAGTCCTCCATTTACCTAGCAGCACATGTGCTCCCTACCCTTGTGGGCCCTGCTTATGAGTGGCCCAACACATGCAACTCAGATCCACAACCGTCTGGAATAGCCAGCTATATATTGAAAGTGCCCTCACAGGACGTTCGCTTCGAGGACGCTCCAAAATACAGCCAGGACAGCGTGCAAAGGGTTGCAGTCGCTAAGCCTGCGGCTGTCTAGGTAGGTTAAGATAGGTTAAGAAATGTTTCTGGCATATGCTAAGCGGGCACCTCTGCTTTACGAGCGGGAGGCGATCTGGAGAAGAAAACTGAGTCCCCGAGCGTAAAATCCAACTACGACCAACTCTTGTTTTCCACCAGAAAAATAAGCTCGGCGGTCGTGGGTTTCGCTCCTCCGAACCTCCTTCGGGGAGCAGGTATTTGCTTTGGCCGTCGCCCCGCACCAGATGTCGGGAAAGGAGCCTCCTGCTCGGGACTGACTGGGTTGGAGTTGGATTTTAAGGAGTGGCGGCGGGGCGGGGGGGGAGGAGGAAAGAGGCAGGAAAGATATTCCTCTCCAGCCCTGGAAGGAGTCAGGCGGGAAGACGGGAGGCAGCCGGGGAACGGGAAGGCTTGGCCACTCTCGTGTGGACCGTTCGGGGCTCGCTTTGCGTGCGCGGGAGGAGGGGAACCCGAGCGAGGAAGCCGGTGGCGCTCCCGCCGAAAGGACGCGGGGAGCCCCGAGGTAACCCCACGGAGGAGGCTGGTCGGGGGGTCATTGGCGGAGCGAGGGGGGCACTTCCCCTCTCGCTGGGTTATAGGAAACCGAGGCCGTTTCTACACTAGGCGGTTACAGCGCTATTATTCCACTTTCAACATCCTGGCATCCTGGGGTTTGCAGTTTAGCGGGGCGGCCTGTGGAATAATAGCGCTCTAACAGCCTGGTGTGGAAATGGCCAGAGTGTGACATGACATGACTGTGACTAGAAGGCTTCTAAATAAAAAACACACACATTGCGAGTCTCCCTGTGTCTTTAAGGGGAGGGAAACCCACTCTGCAGCCTGCCGTCGTCTTTCCCGCACACAGGCCTCCCTCCGCTCCTGGGCTGCGGGGACTCGCCTCCTTCCCAGCCTGTGGAGAAAGCTGTTCTCCCTCAGACTCCCTCTCAAAGTAACCCCCCTCCACGCCGAGCCGGGTCCCCGCACCCACCCTGCCTCCTTTTTCCACAGCCTCTCCCCCGCCCCGCGGCCGTTCCCACAATCCCTCTTCTTCCCGAAACTCCGCCGCCACAGCCGCGCCGCAAAGGCACCTCTCTCGCTTATCTCCCTCCGCCTCGTTGTGCGCGAGCGTGTCTGCCTGTGTTGCTGCGCGCGCACGCGAGGGAAGAGGAAAGGGCGGAGGGGGCACTATTTCTCCACCCTCTTTTTTTTTTTTTTTGCCTTTTTCCCTTTGCCCTGCGCGCCGCTGGGTGGGTTGCCTGTGGAATGCTGCGCGCGCGGCCCGGCAAGGCGGCGGCAGGATACAGTCGAGTTCCTGCGCTCGCTATAAGAAGCTCCTTGTGAGCGACGCCATTTTAAGCCTCTCTCGGTTCGGTGGGAGCGACGGTGGCGGCGGCGGCGGAGGACGGGGGAGACCGTTGCGGGCGCGGTGAGACGAGGGCGGGCGGCTGCGTGGCCTGAGCGGCTGCTGGAGACAGGCAAGGGAGGAAATAACCCAAGCGGGGGCTGGAGGGAGCCGCCGTGCGGGGGAGGGGGTCCGCGGTCTCGCCTCCCCGCCTGTGGTGGCGGCCTTTCGGGGGCTTTCTCTCTCTCTCTCCCCCCTGGACACTTTCCTTCCTCACAGAAACTTGGGCTTGGTCGGGGCACTACTTTTCCTTTCTCGGGTTGGGGGCGTTAGTGGCGGAGGAAGGGAGATAGTGGGGGAGGAGAGGGAAGGGGGTGCCGTGTGTTTAACACAGGAAGTGAGTTGGTTTTGGGGGGGGAGATGTTAGTTGAGGCAGAGAGGAGGAGAGGGAGTGGGACAGAACTTGGGGAGGGCGCAGAAAGGGAGCGGGAGACGGGAAAGAAAGAGTTGCCTTAGAAAGGGAAGGTTTAAGGGCGGGTGGACGCTCCAGAGCCTGTTTTCTCCAGTTTGGGGTGGGCGAGGGGGCAGGCTGGTGGTGGGGGACAAGAGCCTCGAGATGGTGGGGTGGGTGGGTGGGTGGACGGAGGGGTGGGGAACGAGTCTCCCCGTCCCTTGTCGCTTGTGAGGGGGGGGGATTCAAGTTCTCCGGGATCCCCTCGCAACAAGGGTGTGTGTGTGTTTGTCCGAGGGTTGGGAGAATTTCTCAACTCCTTGGGTGAGATCGGGACTGAACCTGGGCGGCGTGTTGTACTTTTTTGTGATGTTGGACGAAGTGAGGGGTTCAGGCGGGGTCGGAGGCGGCTGCCGCCGCCGTAGGTCCCGAAATGTGCCGCGGTGCTCTCCTTCGCAGCGAGGATCCGGAAGGTGGGGATCCCTGCAAAGATCTGCTTGAACCGCAGTGCCTCGGGGGCAGTAGCGGCGGCGGCGGCATTAGCAACCGAGATCGGAGCCCTTTTGCTTTGACTTCCTGGCGGGGTTTCGCCTGCAAACCTCGGACGAGGGGAGTGGGGGCGGGTGGTGGAGAGTCCCGGGTTTGTTTAGATTGTGTGTAATTAACCCACAGCCTCGGTGCAGTCAGCAGCTCCAGATATCTGTTGCATTGTGGTCTCTTTTTTTGGCCTTGGTTAAGGTTGCATACTTTGTGGGAGAGGCACTCTTGGTTTCTTTAGCCCTGAAAGTGTAGGGCAGGTCTGAGTCCCGCCGTTCAGGATCCGACTAAAAGGACACCATGTTGTGGCGGTTTGGTTAGATAGTGTAGATGGTAGAAAAATCCTGAGGGAGAAGAGTGGAGGCGACCTTCACCTTCCAGGAAAAATGCATTGCTACATTTATTGTGTGCCGGGGGGGGGCAGAATGTGTGATCCCAGGTTTGCTTAGATGTCTCATCTGGGAGATATTTTGCTGGGCGCTTGTGCCTGTCCTTACGCGGCCATTTAACTTGATTTGGCTTAAATAATTCTGATCCTGTTATCTATTGTCCTCTTAGGTGGCATTAACCATGGAAGTTGATTCTCTCCTCTCTCCATATTTGGAGGAAATTATGTGCATGCTGCTTTCAGATTACTCCCAGGATTTATGAGAAGCTATTGCTTGGATATATTGCATCTTAGGAAATACGTTTCTGCTTTTCAGATGTGTAATGGGAAGAGGCTGGAATAATACAGAACTATTTAGAAAAATATACTAAGGTGTCTGTAGTTGGAAATTGAAAAACAAGTAAATCTTGATGAAGTTCTAGTTTGTAAGTACAGTATTTCTTGGTGCTGAAGATTTGCTGTATATAGTTGTACAGGCTTAGGTGCTTTAATAAAACTTCACCTTTACTTCTAAATATTCTACCGAAGTAGCCCAGTCGAGGTTCAGAATTGTTGCCCGCCTGACCTGAATGCCGAACCTAATTTGAGGGCGTTGTCTTGTCCTGCAGCTTAAGTAGCAATTTTGGAAGCTGTGAAAATAGTGCAGCTCTCAGCAGAAATCTATAGGAACCGCATTCAGTAAAGTTTGACGTTCATTTTATAGATAGTGGGTTCTTCTGTACTTCAGTGTTTCTAAGATTGGCCCCCACATAATTAGGTGCCACGTTTCTAGGATGAATTTCTCTAACTTGGTAGTACATGTTTTCTTGCATAGTTCATGTAAAGAGTACATTTCAGTGAAATAATCACAACTGTTTGAAGAATCAGATTAGGAGTACCATTGAAACATGACATACACCCCTCCCACAATTTGATATTTAAGAAGGAGGATTAAAATGCAGAAATATACTTGGCTTTGTTTCACAAATACTGCATGTGTTATCTGTAGTACCTCTGCTGTTTAACACAGAAATGAGAATGAATACTTGCCTTAAACTTGAGGCAAATTCTCATATTTGTTTAATATTGTTATCTGACACGGGCAAATCATAAGCCCCCACATTCGCCCTCTTGGCCTTTAAGAAGTCTAACAGAGATACATTGGATTGGACTGTTTTCACATGTTTAACATTTAATGCATTAATTTTGTTCTAAAACATTGTGTTGTTTCTCCATCTTAAACTTGTGACCATAGTCAGATCTTGAAAAGATCTATGTTTTTCAGAATTCTTGTAAAGAGGGTTTCAAATAACTTTTTAATTATAGGACATTGTAATACATGGTTTTTTCCTGTAGTTAAAATATGTCATGGAATGTTTCTGCCATCTGATCTTGACAGTTTTACACACGTTGGGTGCTTTTTTGTACTAAGGGACATAATTACTTTTTTATTGAACTGTGTATAAGAATGGACATCAAACATCCTCCAAAAGTCCTTTGCCACTTGCTGTGAAGTATAGAGCCTAAATTAAATGCACAAGAAAGTGTGATTCTGATGCCAAGCTGCTGATGTGGCATTGTTGTTGTGTGCCTTCAAATTGTTTCCAACTTACAGTGACCCTAAGGTTAACCTATCACAGAGTTTTCTGGGGCTGAGAGTGTGTGATGCACCCAAGGTCACACAGTTGGTTTCCATGGCCAAACGGAATAGGACCCTGATCTCAGGTCATAGTCTAACACTCAAGCCACTACACAACTTTGGCTTTCATTGTGGCATTGCATAGTTTGAAAATGTTCAAGATGCTAACTAGTCTTCCCTGTTCAGGTCTCTCTCATTGTACTGGATTAGAACTTCCAGTATTTGGTGGCAGTTTATCATGCTGAAGGAGGGAGGAGGCTGGTCGTAATTCATATTCAAAATACTTGGAGGGTACCAGGTTGGGGAAGACTGAAGTAAGCTAATCAGTATCTAGGTAGAGATCCAAATGAGTTGAGGATGTATAATTATAATCACATCTAGGGTTGTGTTGAGCAACAACTGTGACATTAAATTGATTATGAGTAACTTACATGGTTACACATGTTCGTTCAGGTCTGGTGATGTAATTAGTTCCTTTAGAAATAAACATTTTTTCCCCTTTCTGGGCTCCCCAAATCAGTTGTTATCATTGTCCTTTGGTTTTTTAAAGCTGCATGTTCTTGCTTAGATTTAGGTGATGACTGAGAAAAATCCTAGGAGCCTGCTTTACTGTAATTTGTAAAGGCTTAGGATTCAGGCTTTTGAAACTTTTCTAGTTCTGCCTTACACAGATTTGTAGGATAATGGTGAAGCTTTTATCTGAATTTGTACACTATAAGGGAAGAAAGAAAATGGCGGCTTTTGTTCTTTCTGTGTGGAAATGACATGCATATGAGCAAATCAGTGTGTTTCCATATTGATGAACTTGTATATGTATGTCGCATTTACCTGGGTCTGGTACATGCACTCAGTTTTTCCATGTACAATTAGCAATACATTGTAGCAATAATGGGCAGGTGTATGGCAATCTAACCATGTATGCCAGTATAACTAATCTGTTTCCTACACAAAGTCATTCTAGTATAGAAAATACTGAAGTGGCCCTAAAATTTTTAGTTTGTTTTGATGAAGTCTTAAATACTGTATCAATGATAGGAATTGTGTGGCCTTTCAGATCTTGGACTGCAAATCTTATCAGAGCTGACTGCCAGTCAGTGGTGAGGAATGTTGGCAATTGTATAACATCTGAAGATTGCATGGCTCCCAGGCTTATTCTACACAGTGATCTCTGTTCTTTGTAAGGAGAACATTACATTTGTTTCACAGTAGATGAGAAGAGACCAAACAGTGAATACTAGTGTATGTACCTATATTTGCATATCTACGCTATGCTTTATGATTGAGCAGTAGTGAATCATTGTATTTGGAAAAGTCTTGACCCAAAAAGTTGCTTTATACTATAGGGTTATACTTTTTTTTTCCTGGGAGGAGTAAAAGGCTGGGTGACTCTTTAGTGCTTAGTGTAGCAGTTCAGTTCTTGAAGTAGAATTTGGCTGGCATGAACAAACCCACAATGAATGTGATGGCTACTGTAAGATTTAAAGCATATGAATCTAGTATGAAAATGTGGTTTTCATAAAGTAATGCTTCTGGATCTACATATCAATGTTAAGCACTTATTATAAGAGAATGTGCAGTTGCCATTTGAATTTTGCAGGTATGGTATGGTGATTCTGTAACTTGAGAAATGATTGGTGCTTGTGCAAAGTAATTATGTATTTAGTTTATGATACATACCAAGGGTTAAGATCTAGTGTGCAATTTCACTAAGAGAGGAAAGCACTAATTCTATATAGATCAATAGTACAAGATGCCTGAAATCCTAAACAATTTTATGGCTCAAAATACAGTTGTGTTTAAGTAAGTGCTACTTCAAAGAGCTCTGGTTTAAAAAATACAACTTGCAGGTAGGAATTGCAAGAACCGAAGTGAAAGGCATCATAATGGCTACTATTTTAATAGTAATTTTTAGATTACCTTTCCATAGGCTTTAATTGTGGCCTTCCTGGTTGAAAAAACATGACCATTTATTGTTACTCAGTTGAGTTTAAGCTTAAACTCGACTGCATTAGGAGTTGTAATAACAAAGAAAGTACTTAAGCTAGAATTTATAAAGCTTGCCATGTTTGGGAATTCTGTTTGTAAAGATCTTATCCTAATGGTGGTGTACAGGTGTTCATCAGCACAATAGTAGCAAAGCACAATGATGACTTTAGGAGTACTTTATGAATACTGTGAATACTAATGACACAGTTTGAAAATTGTAATGTTACACTGGAACTACTTTGATGCCTGTGGCAAGCAGTTGCATGTTAGCCTTGGGATGGCCAGTAATTAAAGGTTGTAGGCAGTATATAATACAAGACTTGACTTGAGCAGCAGATCTCTCATTGGGTGGGGGACCTGAAAGAGAAGACAAGGTGTATGTATTAACAGTGGCATAAATGGGACGGGGAGCATCACAGTTCACTTGCTTAAGCTTGCCTGTTGGTATCACTGGGAGATTCTGAAATGCTTGTCTATTGCAACTTCATGTTTCCAACAGGAAATATGTACTTCAAGTATGTATTTCCATTTTGTGATCATCTTTATTGTGTCGTTTTTGTAATTCAGATGAGGATCACAATGTGAAGACCTAAGGAAACAGTGGAATCCCCCTTTGCTCCCTTGTTTTCCTCTTTTTTTCCTCTTTTAGGAGACAAATGTAGGAAGCTTTTTAAAATGAATTTCCTGTCCTCTCCCAGATCTTCACGTCCCTAGGTGATGAACTAAAGGAACAATTTTGTGTGGAAATACATCACGCTTGCTGAAAAAACTATGTCCCCATAAAAGGTTTTGGGGAGTCATGGATAGCTTAATGTATCAAGTACCTAAGCCCACCCAACAGCTCATCAGTGGATGGACATAAAAACAGGAAATATTGTAACATTAGTCCCTTGATTCTTAATTAAAATATATTGCCACATGGTTTTCAGAAAGTGAATTTCACAAAAATATTGCATTGTGTTTTAAACTTGAAACATCTTTGCTGCTAAGGGCCATTTTGTTTGGTCGGACAATTCCTAATAGCTACCTTGGAAAAAACAATTGTTCCAGAGTTGACTGGTGACCTTAAATGCTAACCAGCACCTCAGGAGGCAGAAGTTGGAATTTTCCCCAGCTCTGAGCACTGCAGTTTAAAAGCCTTCTGCTCATACTGTTTAAGGTTAATGTCTAAGGTTGTAAAGGAGAGGAGATTTCATCATCTACTCTTAGTGTTTAGGGCTATTGGAATAGGCATCTTAAAAAATAAAGCATTAATTGCTTTTGATGGTAATTATTTAGCATCAAAATGCTTATAATTGTGTAGGTATCTTTCCATGAAGGGGGCAGCTTATTGCCGCTGAATTATGGCTCTGAATTTTCATGTCAGTCTAGTGAACATCTTGTACTTTTTGTAAATAGCAATATTTTAGTGTTTCTGTTAAGCTACTTCACATGATCTCTGTCTTTAGTTGGAAGACATGGAGCAGAGAAATGATATAAAACTCCAAAGGGAGCAGTTGCAGGTGTTTTCCATAATATAATATACTTGACAATGAGTTTAAAGAAAATTCAAAAGTAGTTGAAAATTAACTTCAAGCATTTGTTTGAGATTGAAACTTCCTGGAAAAAAATTAAATTCAGTATAATTCGCTGATTTAAAAAAATTGCAAAATGTGTGGACTGCATGTCTTAGCTTCTGTCCAGCATAGAAATCAAAACCCTGAGACTTGGTGGCTTAAGTTTCTCATTTAGTTGTGATTCTTCCATAATGGAATATGTGAATCAAGGCCAGATAGTATTTGTGCATACATGTGCTAATAAAACCAAAAACTGGTAAAAATGGCCACAGTTAGACTTGGAAAAGTGGAAACATATTTTGTCATGTCAGCAATTTTTCATTAATTGGTGCTTCCTTAATTTTTCTCTGCAAGAATAATGCATCACAAATAAGTGTATGGATTTTGGAAGGACGTTCCTTTTCTCCTATGTTCTAAAAAGTGCAAGACTTATAGAGTATACTGTCTTGCTCACAGTGGGTGATTTACCATATTTGGTGGCATATAAGACACACCCCATTTATACATTGGCAGATACTATTTGCCAGTATATTAAGATACACCAGTGTATAAGACCCTGTTTTCAAATAGTATTTTTTTTGGGGGGGGTGAATCTTATATGCCAGCAAATACAGTATATTGTCTGTGTAAGTCAGTGATGTAAATGGCCAAGAAGAAAAAACCTAGCAGTCATAGCTCAAAATCATGTTTGCCTTTGATACTAAGTCATATTTTCTATACAGTGATCCATATCTGACTAACCTATGAGCTTACTACTGTGGTACTATTTATTTTAATTAGTGCCTACAACTTGGTAATCGTCTGCTTGCACTGCATATATCTCATTCTTTTTCATGTTTTAATTTTAAATGCTCCCATACTGGTGTTTCTGATAACCAGCGGGCGTGACAGTTCGTGTGGTTAAGTATGGAACTGCAGGTATCTGCTCATTGGGGAGTGTGTCTTCTCATGCACCTTTTTTTTTTTCCTATTTAACTTAGTGTTTGCCCAGCATCATCTTCCTGAAGTAGTAAACATGACAGGGGTGTCTAGAGTGAAAACAGAATGCTTATCTTCAATAGGTAAATACCTTGAAGACTTCTTCAGACGCTGTCTGATCTAGGAAGCTAAGCAGGGATTGGCCTGGTTATTATTTGTTTGAGAGACCACCAGTGAATACCAGGTGCTGTAGGCTTTGGTGGAATGAACCGGCTTAAAACCACTTCTGAGTATTCCTTGCCTAAGAAAAACCAGAGAAATTCATTATGTCACCCTAAGTTGACAGGTGACTTGAAGGTGTATACACACACAGTATGAGTAACTTCTCTTATTTGATCACTTCTCAGATGGGTTATTTGGTATTGTACACAGACTCCTGACCAGTTTACATAGACTCAGTTTAGAGATTTAACTATAGGACTGATGTACTGATATTTGGATTATTTAATATTAGCTCAGTCATTATTTAAAAAAGATTTCAAATGCCATCCTGATGAAATTCTTTTTAAGATTATTCTTACCGAGTCTGGTCCTAATCTGAACAAAAGGTGGTTAATTTCGTAATAACATTAGAAGGGACCAATAACTTCAGTCTTTTTATATAGAATTTCAGTGTTCAGTTGGAAGAAGAAAGTAGTTTAGTTCAAGGTTAGAGTGAGATTCTCCTCTTTTTGTTCCAAAACGCTTAATTCTGCTCTAGGATAGCCATTTTGCCCCATTTTTAGCTCTTCCATTCAGAGGCTCTTTTTTTCAAAACTGGAAATGATGAAACAAGCAAGATTACCCATTGTGGAGGTAAACAAAAAATCATTTACTCCAAAAGTTTATATTTGGGAGGCCTGCAGAAATGACCTTGGGGTGCTTGCTGTAAAGGTTGAGAGGAAATAACCATACCATTCTTAACTGTTCTCAGCGGAAATTTTGATACCCAACTTAAGTTACGTGTAGATAATGTAAATCCGCAGAAGTGTTTGGTGAGGAATGGTTGGTTAACTTGTTATTTTTTTAAAATAACTCTACAATGACAGTAATAAATAATTTATAAGCAGTCCAGATTAATCTAAGAGTGCTTTGAGATACAAATTTTTATATAAACATTTTAGTTCTGTTCGGTCTAGCAGTGTATATTGTCTGCATGATAAACCTGAGGTGAATGGAAGAAGCAGTGCAGCTTGATGCAGAGGGAATTGCATGATTATCTTCAGTTTTGCCTTAAACGTCATAGTAGATTGCTAGTGAGTGTAGCTTTAAACCAAATTACAAGGGAAAGATTGCAAAATATTAGGGCAGTTAAATGAATTTTACTACTCTTGACTAAGTTTTTCACCTGGAGTGAGAGCTGCTGTTAGAATAGCTCATCTTCTGATAAACAAGGATATGGTGAGTAAAGCTTCTGAATTCCCAGCAGTGTAGAGGAAAGGACCATTTGGTTGTGACATAAACCACTGGGTTCCTGTGGCACTTGCTCAGTCAATTTATATAGCAGTCAATGCCATGAAAGTTCTCCATATCTGGAAGGCAAACCCTCCTAGAAGCAACCCAACGTTGCTTCAGTTGATATCTGGACAAGAGATGGATTATTATTTATATTGAGAATGTGTTCTTAGTCCAGAAATATACTTAATGACTTTGTTTTTGAAAATGTATTTGCAGGAGTGAATGAGAAGACTTGGATACTGCCTGGGTAATTTAACCCCATTTAATTGAGGAAAAGCATGACACAATTATTTGTAAATGTTACACTGAAATTTATGAAACCTTCGGGTTACTCTTTTGCTGTTACCAGTTTAGATGACAGTGATGTTAAATAAGTAGTAAGGAATGCTAAGTTCAGCTCACAGGTACTTCAGTGGGACTACTTGGCACAAGGGTCTTGCATCCATGAACTTGCATATGGTTATAACTCTGATGGTTGTTTAATATTGTTTAAATATTCCACTCATCCAAATGGAAGACTGCAAAGGCACTGAGGATTTCCAGCTTTTAGACCAGTATTCAGTTCAGATTGATTGTACAGTATATACTGTTTAAAGAGACAACATCTTGAGTTAAGCAATGGATTTGCCTACAATTTGGTAGGATGATTTTTAAAATTGTCTATATCTGGAACATAGTATGACAGAAGAAGAGGAAAAAGGTAACATATCTTAACCAGAGATATAGACAATGTCTGCTGCTGATTAAGAATGAATACTTTAAAAAAAGCCATGCTTTTAAAAAAAATGCACAGGTGATATACTTGATACAAGCAGGTTTTGCAGACGTCTTATTCTGCCCTCGTTCAAGTGAGTAGGAGTAATTAGGAAGAATAAACTTGGAGTCTTCACTGATAGCTAGGTTTGTTTGTAAAGGAAGCACAATTCATAAGAGAGACTATATTGGCTTGGACAAACAGTCTGTGAAGGCCAGCATGCTGTTTTCATATTTGTCAGCCAGGTTAGGTACCAGAGTAAGACAATAAAATTTAGAAATGTACTTTCTGCAGGCTCAGGGCTCAAAAACTAAGGCTCGGTGAGGACAGTATTTTTATGTAATTTGCAGTTCTCGCTGGACTAAGCAATAAATAGTTTCTTGTTTGCTAAAACTGGCTGTGCTTAGAAGTCTACATTAGAAATATACTAAAGAATATATTTTGTCAGTCAGACACTTTTTTACTGGCCGCTTCCCTAGCTCCACTCCTACCCATGGACCTTAGCAACTGGTATTGAGAGGCACACTATCTTTCATATTGTCTTTCTTACTGAAAGTAATATTGAATTATTATACTAGTAGCCATTAGGAGTCAGACGCTATGAAGATTTAACATCCATATTGATAGTTATCACTATTACTATTGTGGTAATGTATTCTATAGTTTTAATGTGTACAGTGTGGGTAATTCCCTTCATCTTCTCTGAATTCAGCTTGACAACATCACTCTGGGTTCTAGTGTTAAAAAGCAGGAAGAAATACTTGCCTGCTTTTGTTTACACATTTGTGCTTTTATACATCTCACATAATCTTATCACTTGTCTCTTCTCCAAAGCAGCAGAGCCCCAAATGTAACCTCCCTGCTTGAGGTTGAGATCCAGCACTTCATACTTTGGTTTCTCCTCTGTACCTTTTCCAGCTCTGCAGTGTTTTTTTTAAATGTGATGACCAGAGCTTGCATTACATGGTTGATACATTAAGTTATGAAACCTTCAGGGTGCCTTTCCAATCATGGAACAAGAAATTAAAAATCCTGTTCTAGCATTGGTAAACTGACAGATCACCAGTCTATACTGGCATTAAATATGAAAGTGGAATACAAGTCCACCTGCCTCTTTCCCAAAAAAGGGTTAAATAGGTAAAATTATGGGATGCTTAAATACAAGTATGGATGCTTATGCATCTAAGATGGCTGCTTGGATTGAATGTACTTCTAGAACCTGAGCAACTAACCACAAAGTTCCCATTCTGAATCTTTGTTTGCTATGGAGTCACTGGGTGGCCTTAAGCTGCCTCAGTCCTTCCTCCAATTGAATATACGGGGCGGGGGGGACACTAACTATACAAAGCTGTTGTATGGGCTGCCATTAGATAATAAATGTAGAGTTGTTTGAACATTTTGAAAGCATTATGTAGATGTGCATTGTTACTCTTACTACAGCGTATCAGTGCTCTAATCGCGGTGAAAAACAGGTCTTATTAAAATCGGGTTTGATTGAGGACCTGACTTCTGCTAGTGTTAAGATCACTTTCCTTGATTTTGTGAATTCACCTTCTCCCCCACCATAGATCACCCCATTCAATGGGGTCTCCTGACCCTCTTACTCCATTTTCAGGGGGCAAAGGGGTCCTCTTCTCCAAACCTATTGTCTGGATCCAGTCTCTCACCTAGTTGGGCTACAGGTTAAAAGTGCTTTTAGTATAAGTGTTTAGATAAAAATCTGATTAGTTGCAACTACTCAGGCTAGAAGCAGTTAAGCTAGTAGAGCAAGTATGCCATTTCTGACTGAGTTAGATAAAAATATTTATGAACATATTTAGGAAAGCTGCTTCATTTTTTCTTCCATGGTAATCTAATTTGGGAAAATAAGATATTGACAGTATTTACAAAGTTTATGTTCTCTCTCTGTTTGCAATAATTTTGCCTTTAATTAACAACTGCATTTTAGCTTGCAGGAAGCTGCTGAAAGGGATGCTGCTTTGACTGATTTCAAAATCTTTCTGTATATCAAGGTTCTGATACTAGTATAGTCTCAGCTTACCTGCCTTGTATTCCTGTTGTACATTTATTGAGTTGGGGTCAACATTAATGACTCTGCTTTTTTTTTTTATAATGCTTTTCTAGTAAAACTGTTATTTTTTCATTGATTCTATTATACATAATCTGATACAATTCTGTAATCTGCAATTTTTGGTTGAAAATACTAAAATTACTATTGTAAAGAATTGGTAAAGTAACTAGTAGTGATTCCCACCAATGGGTGGCGTCTTTCTTACTGTGACTGTGGTTCTCAGTCTTTGGTCCTCCAAAAGTTGATTATTCACCAGGTGCTTGCTTGCCTCCTCCCCGTTCTCTTCCTCCCATTCCCCTGCTTTTTGTCCAGGAGTGCAGGTCTTCCTTCCATGGACCTGGGCAAAAGGCAAGCAGATGACATGGAGCAGCCCTGTGTGTGTGCCTTCTCTAGTCATGTTGCTGCCCCCTCCAGTTTGCTGGTCACCTGGGTGCTTGGAAGGCAGCGTGCTCAGGCAAAGTGCAAGGGAGTCGGGAAGGAAGCATACATAGGGCTTCTCTGGGTGTATGGCTGCCTCCTCCCATTCACTTTGGCCTGGTGCCTGGAAGACAGCGCACCTGGATGAAATGCAACTGTAGGGGAGGAGCATGCACACATGCCTTCTTTGGGTACGCAGTTGCCCCTTCCCATTCATTTGCCTACCACCCAGTCTCGTGTAAATCAGCATACCTGGGTGAAACACAAGTGAATGGGGGTGGGGGGGCTGGAAGGGAATGGGAGGAAGAGTGGTCACTGAGAGGAGTTATTCACAGGTTGTTGGTTTTTTTTTTTTTTTGGTTTTTTTTTACTTTCTCAAGGGTTCTGCACCCCAAACCCTTGTAAAAGTCAAGGGCTCATTGTACATTTAAGTTTCTTGATTTTACAATGAACACTTCTGATTTGGACATTCTCTGTCTTGACTTGTGATAACCTCAGCATAGCATGAATTGGTTAAGGTACTAAATTGATTTCCAGAGGCACTGCACTATTCTTAACTCTTACAGTAATGCCGGCAAAAGATTTTAAGGAGGTAGGGGAAGACAAATGGATTAGTTCAGAGGTTCTGTATGTCGTTTAATGGCACTGAATGACTTAAGTGTTTTCAAGGGCATATTAATTTGCATAGTCTGTAGTGTGTAAGTATAGATCATTTAGACACTGAGCAATTTTATTCAGTATTGTGAGATTTCAAATTGATTGACAGTAAAAATAAGACTGCATACTGTCATAATCTTCTACCTTTTGGAACAACAAGTACAAAATATTGAACTTTAAATGATTTGAACTTATGTTACTTGAATAGTGAAGGCTGGGGCGAAGGGGCTGGAACAGTCAAAGGCCATTTCCTCAAAGGCCCCTCCCTAAACTGCAAACCCCAGGATTCTATAGAATGTTGAAAGTGGAATAATAGCACTAAGTAACAGTCTAGTGCAGAAATGCCCGAAGACAGAAAGCCTCAAAAATGAGCTGAATGTTTGGGGAACAGAATCCTCCAGCTAAAGGAAAATTTTGCTACACTTGACCCATACCAAAGGCAGAAATTATAAATGGTTTTTTAATATGAAAAATACTCATTGAAATTGCTTTGATAGCAAGTAGATTTGTGCTTAGAGCCATAGTTGTTGAACATGGCATAGTTGGCATGGAGATCTCCAGAGCATTTGTGTAGAGTTTTTTCTTACAGTAAGATGGACACATTCTTCCTTGACTTCGTGCCAGTGCAAATCATTGAATGAATGCAGGTTAAACTTAACTTACCATATCACTATGGCTCAGTGGTGGTTTGCAATTTGTGTTTGCATATTCTTTGTATTTACTTGACTTCTTTCTTGCTGCTATGTGGAAACCATATGTCTAATTACCTTGTATTGTGATTCTGCATGTACCTGTTAAGTAGTACAGGAGTATGATCTTTATTCAGCATGATACAAATCTTAAATTATTAGAAAGGGCTGGCTTTGCAGGGTTGTAAAATCAGTTACAGTATTTAAACTAGGTATACTACACTTGATATTGAACAGAGAGCCTGCATGACAGATTCACTTACAAGAAAATGTTAAACCTATAGTGCAACCTGAATTAACTGTCCTGCCACACAAGAATGCAGCCCATATCTCGTGCTGAGAATGGCAGATTTCCATTGACGCCACTAGTTCTACAAAAGATATGTCAATGAGGGAACAGTTTAGTTGATTTGAGAAGAAAGAAGTGTTCTGAAGGGGGGAAACTAGTGGCCTTATCACACTGTACTATTAGAGCACTATATTTCACTTTAACTGGAATCTTGGGATTTGCAGTTTAGGAAGGGGTATTTAGAATTCTCAGCCAGAGAGCTCTTGGGCCTTGTTAAACTACAAAGCCTAGAATTCCACAGGACATTGCCATAGCAGTTTAAAGTGAAATATAGCACTATAATGGTGTGGTGTGATAGGGCAGTATCTCTTTCAGTGTTTTGTAGAGTTTGTTGAAAATCTGTCTTGTATATTGATGAAATCCTTCTGTGGTAATCCATACCTTTCTACCAGTTAACAAGTCTGCCGTTGCAGACCTTTGTCTGACATAGCAAAAATGGTAACCCTATTTTATCTCAATTGTATAGGGCTGTAGAAGGCTGGATCAGTTGCTTTGGCATCATGGCTCCCTTGAGTTGCTGCTGTGAGGCTTCCAATTTCAGTTTCATTAGGGTTAAAATTGCTGCTATTCTTTCTTCCGCTCACACTAAGTTTAACATTAACCAGGTCATTTCCTCTTCAAGATCAAATCCTAGTAGTGAAAAGTTCCAGGGATGCAAGTCTTATGTGGATCTTTCCTCCATTGGAAAGAAGTCACTAGAAGCTTGCATTTATATAAAAATACAGAAATACATGAGACACAGTTTATAGATTCCTCAAGCAGGGAGGCAGTATGCACCGCTTCTTCCACTATATTTTTGGAGAGGCAGTTCACTCCGATTAATTCTATATGTAGGATGGCCTATGAATTAATAAGTTATGCGGGTCTTTTTAGTAAAGCTATCTGAGTACTTGGTGGAATAGAGGTTTAAATTATGGTACTAAGAGTATAAAGCCAATATATGTTTTAACATTTTTAAAATCTTGTTTTAGGTTCTGAAGCGCAGCATACCACAGTTCTGGAAGCACACAAAGGAACATGGCAACTCAAGGTATGTGCTAATATAAATCAATGAGCTGATTTAAAGGGACTGTTAGGGGTATGAGAATCATTTCACAGTCTGTGGAAAATATCTGTTACCCTTAGGAAATTAAGAATTCTATTCTGATTGTGTCACTGTTCTTGTTTTCAAATACATCTTGAACTAGCTGTGTATGTAGTTTTCTGTTGAAGAGTTTGATGTTGTAAGTGGACATGACTTGTGTCTCTGTATGAGGTATGAAATGGAATTTTGCTAAAGTGATAAACCTAAATCCAAAGCAAGCTCATTTCTGAACATTGATCTCTTTCAGCTGACTTAATGGAGTTGGACATGGCAATGGAACCAGATAGAAAAGCAGCTGTCAGCCACTGGCAGCAACAGTCCTACCTGGATTCTGGTATCCACTCTGGTGCCACAACAACAGCACCATCTCTTAGTGGCAAGGGAAACCCTGAAGAGGAAGATGTTGATACTGCCCAAGTTCTGTATGACTGGGAGCCAGGGTTCTCTCAGTCCTTCACCCAAGAACAAGTTGCTGGTGAGTTCAGTTTCACAGCTTTGCTTTCTGACCATTTGTTTGTTGATTAAGGGTAAAAAGGGCTTACTCCTGTTCCAGATATTGATGGGCAATATGCTATGACTCGAGCACAGAGAGTGCGTGCTGCCATGTTTCCAGAAACATTAGATGAAGGCATGCAAATCCCATCAACACAGTTTGATGCAGCTCATCCAACCAACGTGCAGCGCCTTGCTGAGCCTTCCCAGATGTTAAAGCATGCTGTGGTTAATTTGATAAACTACCAGGATGATGCAGAACTTGCAACCCGTGCCATCCCAGAACTGACCAAACTGTTGAATGATGAGGACCAGGTATGTACTTTTTGTTGTCAGCTGATATGTGAGTAGCATTTTGCTATGTTTCACTCCACTATGAACTGAGTAGTGGTTATACTGACTTGATGAATGAATGGGAGGCAATCTGTTTATGTGTTGTAATTTTCTTGAAAGTGCTTCAGAGATTTTCAAACTTAACTGAAAAACCAAAATGAATACAGATTTCAAATGTGTATTCTAGGTGGTGGTGAACAAAGCTGCAGTTATGGTCCATCAGTTGTCCAAAAAAGAAGCCTCCCGACATGCTATCATGCGTTCCCCTCAAATGGTGTCTGCCATTGTGCGTACTATGCAGAATACAAATGATGTGGAAACAGCCCGTTGTACTGCAGGTACACTACACAACCTCTCTCATCATCGTGAAGGCTTGTTGGCAATCTTCAAATCAGGAGGCATTCCTGCTCTAGTCAAGATGCTTGGGTACGTAGATCTTTGACTGGAATATCTTTAACATCTGTCAGTCCTGACCTGGATGCTTGCTAACCTGAGCTTTTTTTTTTTAATAGTTCTCCAGTGGATTCTGTACTCTTCTATGCTATCACTACTCTACACAACCTTCTGTTGCATCAAGAAGGTGCCAAAATGGCAGTTCGTCTAGCTGGAGGACTACAGAAAATGGTTGCCTTGCTCAACAAGACAAATGTCAAATTTTTGGCTATTACAACAGACTGCCTTCAGATTCTTGCTTATGGGAATCAAGAGAGCAAGGTAACTATCAAACATTTAAGATGTCTTATTATGCAAGGAAACCATAGCAGTGCCTAAGTCCAAAGAGATGAATATGAAATATAGATCAAACTTTGGTATTCTAATTCTGTTTTCTGCGCAGTTCTTGGGAATAGCCCTTAAAGACTGAGAGAGAATAATCTTAGCTGAGATCCAGCATGAAATAACAGTTAGTGTCCTAGTGACTAGGATAGGGAAGTACAACTAAATGACAATTCAGTCATAAACTCTTTAAGGTGAAACTGAGCCAGTCACCATCTGCCACCCCAGCTTACCCTGCTGAATTGGTGTAGAGATGAAACATGAGTCTATTTTACCATTTTAAGACATTCTAATCTTCATGCAGCTTATAATTCTGGCAAGTGGTGGACCCCAGGCTCTAGTAAATATAATGAGGACCTATACCTATGAGAAACTACTGTGGACCACAAGCAGAGTGTTGAAGGTGCTATCTGTCTGCTCAAGTAACAAACCAGCAATTGTTGAGGCTGGTGAGTATCTCCCTCTTCTTAACAGTTCTGCTGTCAAGACTTGTCCTTTCGCTTTCATGTGAAAGCTGCTGATGCTGTCATTCTATATCTGATTAAATGAAAAGCTGCAACCTACTATAGAAAAAGTGTTTCAAAACTTGCAGGAATCTTCTCATATGACATGATATAACTAAAGTTTTACCTGTTCAATAAAACAGAAGTTACTGTATTTGTTTTTAAATGAGGGTGGGTATCTAGGTCTAATTTTTAATATAAAGATGAGAATTGTGAGAATGATACATGATGATTTGGAACCCAACTGATTGATATTTTAGGTGGAATGCAGGCTTTGGGACTCCACCTTACAGATCCAAGCCAGCGGCTTGTTCAGAATTGTCTCTGGACTCTTAGAAATCTCTCAGATGCTGCAACCAAGCAGGTAAAACAACAGGAATGTGAGACATTTTAATGAACATTCAGAGCTATAAAATGCCCTTTGGTATATGAAAAAGTTGATAAGTGATGGTCACAAAAGGTTGTTAAGTAATGGTGCCACAGAATCCCTCAATTTCTAGTTCAGTGGCAAACCTGAATGGAAACCAGCTTAATTATAGTTAGCAAGCATACCTTTGTTTGCTGGGTTCAGATGGAATGTCATAGTATGGTTTGTTGCTAAACTGTAAATGAATTGCATTAGTTGGTATATATAAGGGGAGGAGGAATTCTGAGACTTTTGCCTCCTAACACTTTTACAAAAAGAAAAAGCATGCTTTATATCAGAAGTTGCTGCGACTGCCACATGGCTGTCTGAAAAGTTACTCCATGCTCAAGCAGTTTGGTATATGTCTGTTTGAAAAGTATTAAAGGACAGACTAACCTAAGTGTTAAACTTGACAATAAAAGAAATTGATGAGGCAGAACAAGTCTAGCTTTCTCCTTCCAACTGTTACATACTGCACTTGTGTAATCTTAAGTTGGAGAACAAATTGCCACTTGGAAGGTTTATTAATACTAATGCTCTGGCCTCTGGGGAGTCTTGGTCTCCTACATGTCCCTACCTCTATTTCTTGCTTCTCCCCCTTGTGTATGTATATAAAAACATATAAACATATAGTATATAACAAAACATAAAAACATTTCAGTGTGTGACCTTTGTTGCTAAGGCCACTTTTACTGTTTGTGTACTTCCTTGAGAAGTATGTGACCAGCCATCTCAACCCTGTTTGACACAATTCATATAAATGTGATATAGTCAAAATACCTAGGACAAAACAGATTTGTGGAATGTTTGGGGTGTATTAATGGTTATGCTGAAAACAGTGGCTTGCAGTTAAAATATGCCTCTCTTTTTAATACAGGAAGGCATGGAGGGTCTTCTTGGCACCCTGGTGCAGCTTTTGGGATCAGATGATATCAATGTTGTAACCTGTGCTGCTGGTATCCTTTCTAACCTTACTTGTAACAACTACAAGAATAAAATGATGGTATGCCAGGTTGGTGGCATTGAAGCTCTCGTACGCACAGTTCTCCGAGCTGGTGACAGGGAAGACATCACTGAACCTGCTATATGTGCGCTCCGTCACCTCACAAGTCGGCATCAAGAAGCTGAAATGGCACAAAATGCAGTGCGTCTTCATTATGGACTTCCAGTAGTGGTTAAACTCTTGCATCCACCATCTCACTGGCCTCTTATCAAGGTGAGGCTACCTGGAAATTAATGTTACTAGTATAATCCTATCTTAGAGGAGGGGAAGGGCTCATAATGCTGGTGGCCACCAAGATGCAGGCAGGAAGAGCTGAAAACGCTTACTCAGTTTTCAAGTATTAAATCTGGTTAGAATGTAGGACTTGAATACTCTAGATATACCTGTTTAGACATGCAGTTGACCATGAAACTCCTCACTAGGTAACTTGGAGCTGCTTCAGAGGCTGCTAGTTTTGTGAGGAAAAGATGAGAAAGGGTAGAGCCATTACATTGCCCTTGAGCTCTGGGGAAAGGTGTGATAGAAACATAACAGATGAAAACAAAACTGTTAACACTAGATTATGGTGGGTTGTAGAGAATGTTATATTTCTAATTGTCTTTCTTGTAATTGCATGCAGGCTACCGTTGGTCTGATCCGCAATCTTGCGCTCTGTCCAGCAAATCATGCTCCACTGCGTGAGCAAGGTGCTATTCCAAGACTAGTGCAGCTGCTGGTGAGAGCCCATCAGGATACCCAACGTCGTACATCAATGGGTGGCACACAGCAGCAGTTTGTGGTATGTGTTTGTTTATCCAAAGGCCTTTCATAATCTAGATTCATCTGTTTAAGCTTCAGATATAAATTTCAAAATGTTTATTGACAACATGCAGTCAGCCTTCCTTATCTGTGGATTCTGTATCCACAAATTCAACCAACCATAGCTTGAAAATATTTCCCCACAAAAAAAGAAAAAGCAAACTTTGATTTTCCCGTTTTATTAAGAGGATGCCCCTTTACTACATCATTGTACATAATGGGATTTGAGCATTCACAAATTTTGGTATCCACAGAGGGTCCTGGAATCAAACCCTAGTGGATACTCAGGGCTCACTGTACATGAAATTATTTAAACCACTAATAAACCTCACTAATGCAAACAGTGTTTAGCTGCTGTCCTAGTAACGTCAGCTTATGAGTAATTTAATCCTAGTTACCTCATAACCGTGTCTTAAGGTGTTCTGTCAGGTATGATAGAACTGTGTTTGGTAATTCTTCCTTGGATTAGAATGTAGAAGGCAGAGTATTATCCCTGGTATAACTCCTGTCAAGATATGTTGATGCCTTTATTTGGCACCTGAGTTCTCTAGGCTGTGCATAACGTAGGGAAGGTCAGATGTGCCCCGACTGCAAAATCTTTCTGGGTGTTATCAAACACGTCCCTCAGAGCTTGATGATGATCTAAGATAAAGGGGAAAGTGTGCCCCAAAGCCTCCATGGCAGTGGTGCCCCAAAGCCTACATGTAGTCCTGCCACAGATCCTAGGCTCACCACTGCTTTAGAAAATATGCAGGTGAAAAATAACCTGAAAACTGCCTGAAACAGTGATTTGGCATTTACCAGTGGCCCTCCAAATTAAAGAAAGATAAAATGTGGGGGGAAAATGAGGGAAGACTGAAATGTCATTTTTTGATTGAAAAATGCAGTTTGTTGGGGGGGGAAGGGGCAGAATCTTGTTCCTACTGCATTTGTCCAACCCTGAAGGCAAGGACCCTTCAGTAGTTAAATAGTGACTTGTCAAGTTGTTTTGATGTGTGTGCTCAACCCTCAGTTCTTAGGTGGTATAGTTGAAGACTGGCATCTTCTCTTTAATATGATTCTCTAACTTGAGCAGCCACAGAGAGCAACCACAATTAAATTAAATTTTAAAAAGAGCAGGTGGTATCTGGTAGACCAGTGTCATCCTTACAGATTGGTTCTGTGGATACTTTTTCTTTCCGGAGTTCATGCCTGATATACTGAGAGAAGAAAAATCTTGAAACTATGTGTTCATAATTCTGAGGCTAATTTTATAGCTGGCTACCAGGAGTAATTTGTAGGTTGATTTCACTTAATGTGCAGTGAACACATGGTCATATCTGCTAGTCAGAAAATTTCCATCCATAGTAAACAAACCAGTGTAGTCTGAGGATGGTAGACAATTCAGCAAACTTACACACAGAAATGGATTAGATTTCTTAGTCATTCACTAGAAACACCTCTTAAATCATGCAAAATACTGCATAAACTGGCTGTTCATTTCTCATAAAAATACATAGAAGAGATTAAGGTGGAATGTCTCATTATTGGAAGCTAACAATGGGTTTGATGGTCTATATTTTGATGCTGTAGCTTAATTAGAACAAATGCAAGCTTTGAGATGGTTGCTGCAGTTGGTTCTTTGTGAGGAAGAACAACACAGATGTGATTGACTCGCTTGCTACATACAGTAAGGTGTTAACCCCAGTTTCCTTTATGTTTCTGTTACAGGAGGGTGTGCGCATGGAGGAAATAGTTGAAGGTTGCACTGGAGCCCTTCATATCCTGGCTAGAGATGTCCACAATCGAATTGTAATTAGAGGTCTTAACACCATTCCACTGTTTGTGCAGGTAGGTTGAATCCTCTGGAAGGAAATACTTGGAACGGTTTTAATTTTGTGGAAGATTGCAGGAGTTGGTGTTTTTTTTTAAATCTGCATTCAACTGTGACTTGCACTGATATGGCGTGCTCATTCTGTTGGCAGTGTTTTTAGTTAATATTTTCTCTGTTTGCATAGACATGTGGAATTTGATATTGTTTGCAGAATTTGATGCGTTAAGAGTCAATCTAAAATGAATCAAAATTCCAGAAGTATGCAAGTTGAAATCTCCAAAGCATCTAGGACTTCCAGTGGCCAGGAAGAAAGTTTTGAGTGGATCACATAGCCTGATGCCTGAACCTACAGAATCAGTGGAATTGTTGACTTAGCATTCAGTTGTTAATTAAGAGAGTCTATTCTTGTTATGGCTTGCAATTGGATTTAGGCTTCAGTGTCCCAAGATTTAAGAGAAAATTTGCTTGCTAATTTTGTGTTTAAAACAATTTCTTGCCCCAAATCGAGAACAGAACTTTTTGGATTTTGTAGAGAGGTTGACAGTACCCTCAATACATACTTCCTTTGCTTTGCTCAGTCAAGGATAATAAAAAGGGTACTTCCTCAGTAAAGGAGGGAGGGAACGTTATAACTGTGCCTCTTAGGGTCAGGTGATGGGTGTAACTTCCTGACTTTATTCTGTTTTCCCTTATACCTAGCTGCTGTATTCTCCTATTGAGAACATTCAGAGAGTGGCTGCAGGTGTACTGTGTGAATTGGCTCAGGACAAAGAAGCCGCTGAGGCAATTGAAGCAGAGGGAGCAACAGCACCACTGACAGAACTTCTTCACTCTAGGAACGAGGGTGTGGGTAAGTAGCCTCTGCTATATTGACCATGGTATTTTTCCTGACAGGTTGTCTGGGGTGGGATATGAGAGCATAGTACCGTAGTGGTTGTATTCCTACTTGAAGAGATGATTCCAATATGTGATACTGGGCATTGCTGCTTTGCTCCATGGCAGTGGTGCTAATCCAGTTCCTCAGGGCTCTGCTGTTTCCTTGGTGCTGCTTAACATCTGCCAGATGTGGACAAAGTGCAGATGATGTTGAGTTTTAACTCCAATTAGCCCTAGCCAGTATATGATAAACAGAGCTGGATATTGCATTCTAAAAGCATCACAGTTTCACTTTTCATCTGCATGAAACCATTCAGCCAGGTTAGTCAAGGCTTAGGCTGAGATGTCATCAGTGGGTAGATGGCATGTAGGTCTACCTCCTTTTTATCTAACATAGCTAAGGCTGTTGTTTGGTTTTCTGGACTGTTGCGTGGGCATGTATAGGGACTGAACAAGGGTCAGTAAACTAGATTCAATCTAGGCAACATAAATGAATGCTGTAGGTGGTTCACCTGTTCTGTTAAGTGATGCGTTCTGGAACAGGCTGTACTCTAGGATCTGGTTTGTTGTTTTGGTCTTAGAGCCACCATTCTCACTGAAGACACAGGTAGCCTCATTGATTCAGATTGCCTTTTAATCAGCTTGGGAGAAATAGAAATTACAGTTAGGTCTGGATAGAGGTAACCTGAAAACTCTCGCTCTGATAATCTGTTTGGACCATTGCAGTACATTCTCTATGGGACTGATTTTGAAAATGGCTGGGAAATGTTACGATAAAAAATAAGGCAGCAAGACTGCTAACTAGCTGCCAGTGGGTGGATTTTCTGAATCTTATTCACAATACCAGTGTTAGTCTTGGAAGTCCTAAATGGTTTGGGGCAAGGTTTCCTGAAAGGAGGTTTTCTTCTAATACTGATCTGCTGAAGATTGTCCTTTGGATGAACCTGCCCAGAAGTGTAAGGAAGGTAGCTACAACAGACAGGGAGCATTCAGTAGTGACACTGTCTTTTTTTCTTGTTTTGGAATACTTCATCCAAGGAAGAAGTAAGTGAAGACTTTTTTTGTGTGTGTGTGCTTACAGAGTACTTCTGTGCACCTCCACTTTTCTTGTAGTTGGCTTTAATTTGGTTTTATATTCTGAAGAATTTTATTCTGTGTTTTTAGTCTTACATTTTCCTTGCATTTTTAGTAATTGTTACACATTTTTAACGACTGTATAGTGCCCAGAAAACTTGATTAGCGGGCAGTTCAAATGTGCAGTGAAGAGAGTGTTTAAAATTCTTTTTTCTCCATACAGCAACATATGCAGCTGCAGTATTGTTTAGGATGTCTGAGGATAAACCACAGGATTATAAGAAACGGCTTTCAGTTGAGTTAACCAGCTCTCTCTTCAGGACTGAACCAATGGCTTGGAATGAGGTGGGTTGCCGTTAACACACTTTCAATTCATATAACTCACTTTCTGTTCAGAGAATTCAGTTGGGGTTTAGTTGTAGATAGTACTTTGTGGCTGAAAGGATAGTCAGTGAAGGATAGGCCTGCTTTCATTAGCAGGAACCAATGACCTTCTCTCAACACGTGATAGGCACCTGCTGGATCCTGTTCAGGTGTTATGGTTAAAACTTTAGGTCTAGAATAATGTAGCAGAAATCATTCCTAGAAAGGCAAGCTTGACCAGTTTGCTATATGGAAACTTGCCTAGAGCTGCCCATTCAGTTGTTGTGTGTGCGCCTTCAAGTCATTTCCAACTTTATGGCGACCCTAAGGCAAACTCAAGATTTGTTCGGGGGTGGGGGTTTGTCTTTGCTTTTGTCACCCATTCTGGTGACAAAATGTCTGGAAAGTGTACATATAGCATTTAAGTGGCCCTTGGAACTAATTCAAGGGACTAGGGTATTATCTTGCTTCTGAAATGAATTGCCTGCTTCAGGTAGTGCTTTACGTATTTCTTACAGACTGCTGATCTGGGACTTGACATTGGTGCACAGGGAGAACCTCTTGGCTATCGTCCAGATGGTATGTACAAATTGCTTAGCTGACTAAAAAAACAAAAACAAAAAAAACCCCCAGATATAATCACAGAGTATTTAATGGAGAACTGCAAACACATTTCACAAAGGTGGTAGTTCACATTATAATTGATTACTTGCACTGCTCAGTGAGAGATCCTCACCAAAGCATTATGAATTAATTAATTGCTTGTATTCTAACACATGAAGAATGCTTAATGTGCTCTTTTTCTCAAAATGTGCTAGTGGTATAATTTTTTAAAAAGTAGGTTACAAAAGCTAATTGTGCAACATGAAAGGCTTATAAAGTGTGATTTCAGTTGTGTGCATTGTAATAATATTGCTGCATTGCTGTTTTAAGGTTTTCAGTAGTAAGCAGAGCTAATAGCTTGACTGAAATTTGCTTATGCTTCTGATGATAGCTTGCTTTATTGTACAGCTATACAAGTGTACTTACTGACTTGTCAGTTTGTCCATACAATTTCAGTCTAGAAAATGTGAGTTCAGTGTGACTGGACTAAGAAACCTCACACACTGATATTTGAAGCTTTTGAAGCATCTAACATGTTAACATGCTTTCCCCCTTTCTCCCCTCTGCCACCCTTAACTTTCTTAGATCCTAGCTACCGTTCTTTCCACTCTGGAGGATACGGTCAGGATGCCTTGGGTATGGACCCAATGATGGAACATGAAATGGGTGGCCACCACCCGGGTGCTGACTACCCAGTTGATGGGCTGCCAGATCTAGGACATGCCCAGGACCTTATGGATGGGCTGCCTCCAGGTGACAGTAATCAGTTGGCCTGGTTCGATACTGACCTGTAAATCATCCTTTAGGTAAGAAGCTCTAGCTACCAATCTGAGCACTTGGTTGGCAGGGAGGGAACTGTTTGGGTTGGTCCCTGTTGGTCGTAGTCAGGAATGTCAAGTGTGTCATGTCTGCATTCAAACTGACTCATGATGTGATTTGTGAAAGTGATTAACTTAGGTGTGTCATGCTATAGGCTTGATGCAAGTCTTAACAGGAGTAATTGTGTCTTTTATTTTAACACAACTTTATTTTTTTCCCTCCTATACAGCTGCATTGTCTGAATGATCTTGCATTGTGATTGGCCTGTAGAGTTGCTGAGAGGGCTCGAGGGGTGGGCTAGTATCTCAGAAAGTGCCTGACACACTAACCAAGCTGAGTTTCCTATGGGAACAACTGAAGTAAACTTTTTGTTCTGGTCCTTTTGGTCGAGGAGTAACAAATGGATTTGGGGAGTGACTCACGAAACGAAGAATGCACAAGAATGAATCACAAGATGGAATTTATCAAACCTAGCCTTGCTTGTTTAAAACTTTTTTTAATTTTTAAATCTCTGTAATGGTACTGACTTTGCTTGCTTTCAAAGTAGTTTTCTTTTTTGCAGTAACTGTAGGGTTTTTAAGTCTCTGTGTTTAAGTTATAGTGAACATGCTACAGCAACTTCTGATTTTTAAGGATCGAGTAATGGTGTAGAACACTAATTCATAATCACTCTAATCGTAATCTGACAAGTGTAACATTGTGTAGCCTTTTTTGTATAAAAAAATTAGACAAATAGAAATGGTCCAATTAGTTTCCTTTTTAATATGCTTAAAATAAGCAGGTGGATCTATTTCATGTTTTTGATCAAAAACTTTATCTGGAGATGTCTGGGTAGGGGCCAGTAAAGAACTGTTGTATGGAACCTTGTATTGGACAGTTTACCAGTTGCCTTTTATCCAAAGTTATTGTAGCCTGCTGTGATACAGATGCTTCATGAGAACAGTTATACAAATGGTTCAGAATTAAAGTAAACTTTTAATTCATTTTGCTGTGTCAAGTTATTTCAACTACTTCCTGTATAAACTGAGCTCAGTGAAATACATAATGTAGTAAGCTGCAGTAGAACATCCATGTTGTCATAACATGTTACATAAAGCTCATGCGCTGTTACCAGGTATTTAATGTCAGACCCTTAGATATTTAATAGTTACAAGCATGTTTACTTAGAAGTAAGCCCCAGTGTCTAATAGGACTAAGTTCCTTGTAGTGCATATCTAGGATTGCAGTTTGCATATTCTTTGAAATTTCTTCTACTCTTCTCTAAGAGTTAAAAGCCTTTCTGAAGGTAATTTTGAAAGGCCAACAGTCCAAAAGCCAACAGCAGTGGAGTCTGGTTTGCACAAGGGAGGATATCTGTGTTAAAATATCCTATGCAGAAAACTTTTCCCGAAGGAAGTTATGGCATGTGGGAAGATCACTCTTGTGCCCATGATCACTGCTACATCTGCCCGAGATAGATATAGAGAAGGAACAGACTGTCTTAAATGTGGGTAAACTGTTCTTTAGTAACGATTTTTAAGCAGAGGATGGATGTCACCTGTCATGGAAAAGCTATAGCAGTGATTCCAGTTTCTTGCATGAATGGGATTAGATGAGATACACATCCTACCTTCATGGTTTTAACCACTTCCATAAATTAACTCAGTTTTGAAATTCCTTCATGATATTTGTCTGAGACATTTCTGTGGCCTTAAAAAAAGCCTGAACTTCTGTGTGTACCTGGAAATTGTCAGCCAGTGAAGCTGGAAAAATATTGCTACATGGGAACAGTCAGAACTCCGGCAGATGCATGCTGAATCAATTCCGGTTTCTGGAGTAGTTTCAAAGCTTTCTATATAGAACAATTTATTGTAACCAGACCTGGTTTTTCTTGTTCTAGTCACTAGCTGGTTAGGTTTCTTGAGGAAAAGAGTACAGCTAGCATGAAGAGAAAGCTGGTGGAAATCATTTGTGCAAGGTGTAGATAACAATGATTTCAGTATTTGACAAATGGTTTCATAATACAGTTATGCTGAAGTGATTAAAACAAGGTAACACTTAAAATGTGGTAGGCTTGACAGAATTTATAGAACTGGCAGAACTGAGTCTTTATAAGACTTCAAGAATTAAAAGACTTTGGGATCCAACTGGAAGATTATACAAGTCATTTTCAGCTGCCTAAAAACTTAAGACTATAATTGAGATGTGGGTGGTGCATGATCCTGGAACATCTGGAAGTAAAGGTTGCCATAATTCAGAAACAACTTGGAAGACATACAACAAAAACCATCCAGCTACAATTAGCCATTTCCTCAGCTCTTGGTACCCAGTACACAAAGCTCCTGTGAACAGACCCAGAGAGACTTGGGTTTCTGCTTATGGTTCAGCCAAATAAAGTTACAGAGCTCTCTGACCTTTCTGCTTAATTTCAAAAGGTTGTATTTAAGGTCACTCAAGATGAGGCCCACATGCTGCTTGGCTCCTGCCTAGTGTTAGCCATATGTGTGGTCACACCTGAATAACACTAACAATTGGATCTGGGCATCTGAAGCTTAAAGCACCAAAATTGCCGTCTGTCTTGCAAAAGGACATTAATAGCTATAGAGTGCCTTTGAAGGAAAAAAATGGCACAAAGTTTAAATTATCTTCCCCACATACCACAGGAAGCCAAAATCTTATGTCATACATCTTATGTAGATTGATTTTCAAACAGAATTGTTTAGAAAAATGTAGCACAATGTCAATAAACAGTATTTTTAAAAAATAGATACGGTTTATTGGTGATGCTTAATCACTACACTTGCGTTTGGTGGAAAGCTTTGATAAAGTGCTATAATATTGTTAGGGTATTCCAGCTACCCAGTGTTATAAGTTTATAATGTTATAAGTTTATAACTATACTTAAGCATACTTAATGGATTATTAACAGAAAATGAAGCAGGCTCATCACTGAAATCTAGAATGGTGTCTTCCATTATCCTTAATTCCCTTCTCCCGTTGTAAGCTAGAGTGAACCCACCTACCCAATGTCTCCTTTCTTTGTCTAATTATAGGTGATGAGAACGAACTGGAGTTTGGCAAATCTAGAGGGCCATGGGGCCAGCCAACATCCTTGTCTAGTTCCTTTCAATTTCTTCATCCCCGAGTACTGTTGCTATGTGCCTTCAAATTGACTCTGACTTAGGACAATCCTGTCAAAGTTTTTTTGGCAGGATTTATTCAGAAGGGTTTGTCATTGCTTTCCTCTTAGTCTGAGAGAGAGTGACTTATCCCAGATCACTTAGTGGGATTCTTAGTTTATCATCCCAGATTATCCATGGCCAAATCACTTATACTCATCCTATTTTGGCAGGTTTTCCCTGTCAAATCCCTAGATTACAAACACCACATTTACTCAATGCTCTGAATATACTGTTTGTCTTTTTCTACCAAAAGCACACCTCCATTTCCAAAGGCATCAGATTAGATGCAGTGCTTGTGTGAAATTTTGAAAGTGAAATTTTCTATGGATCATAATCCTGGGTTATCGTGTTTGTGCTGCTACTAGATGTGAATTTTACTAATGGAAAAATGCTCATAATGCAGCATGTTCAAACTGTACATGCACTCTTCTCTTCCCCACTCAGTCCTTCGTTCCCTGAAATGAAAGGCAGGACAGATAGTTGTTCATCTTAATCAGTTCCTTGCTACTTTTCCAGGTGTTTGTGGTACATCCTGGGAGCAGACAATAAATATGCCTGCCTGCATTATGTCCAAAATAGGTTTTCTGGATTCAGGGCATAGAAATATGATAGCCATAGACTTGAAGTCAGGATATAATTGGGGGAACAGCATATGGTTAATTTCAGACACCCATCACAACCTAGAAACTTGCATTTGAAAAGAAACAGCAATACTGAAAAAGTTAAATTTTATTTAGAAATACAAATCTGAAAACCAAAAGAAACAACATGTTGAATAACCTTAGTTGAATCAGCCTTGATGATGTACAGTTTTCTTGAGGATTTCAGAAGCCAAGGAAGCGATTCCTATGTCAGCTTGAAAGCTAACAAAGTGGGGAAAACAGTAGTTAATACAGTTAGAAGGATAAACTGAAGTATTTTTTTAGATCCCATTTTAACCATTGTTAGAAATGAGAGGAATGTTACATTTCCTACATTCATTAGGAAAAGAAATACACCTGTTCCTCTTTATTATTCAATTGCTTATATTATCTTTAGAAACTACTTATCAAACCATTGCCTATTTGAAAAATGGCATATTTTGACATACATAATTGGATTTTTCCCCTGGCAAGCTCACATAGCACACCATGCTAGATACTCTTTTTTCACAACTCAGACCTGGCCACTAAATATCTGGAAGGTACAAAATTGGAAAAACCTGGTTTGCTTTATCTTCCACTATACAACTATTTTTTTCCTGAAAATAGGGTAAAATTTGGCTGAGTTTCACTCAAAAATGGTTTTCAAGTTATAAGGCAGAGAGATTCTATGCTTCTAAGTAATTTGGCTAGGCTGCTGAGGAGCAAACAAGGCTAAAGAAGTATAGCACAAGTTTGCTATCTCTGCAGCAATGTGCTACATGTATCGTTTGATTCAAATTCCAGTTGATTTCGAGAACTATTAGGTGCCTTTGGAAAAGTCATGCTTTATAACATAATATAGGATACTACACGTGGCTATATGCCTAACAGTGCAAGATGCCAGATTCTAAACAAAGCAGCTGGGGTGCTGGGCTATAGCCAGCTAGCCCTTCAACAAAGTGGGGAGGAGTTATTTCCTCTGCAGTCAACTACATGTGCACAAAATTGGCAGAGGGTTAGATCCTGTAGAGCAGAAGCATATGTGGGGAGATTCAATTCAAACTATATTTATATACTTAAAAAAAACACTGAAAAGCAGCTTTTCCAACTGGAGACTGATAAAAAAAATAGCTCAAACCACTATTTTAATTAAGATCTCTAGAGTGCAGAAGACCTCTGTGAGAAAACGAGGGTGGATTTTATACTTGTAAAAAATCAGGTATGGTATACATAAATACGTATAGTGTGTTGTCAGAATGAAAAGTAAGCAAAAGGCTTTGTTTTATGATAGCTTAATTTATCACCCTTACAGTAAATTAATACTTAACAGGAATTCTTGCCTACTTTGCCATGTGAGGGATTAGAATTACTAGATATGAGGAGATATAATGGTCTTGCATGAAGAGATGGAGCTGCATCTCCGTCCAAAGAGACATCCAGCTGGTTCAGCAGAGAACCATCACAGTTGGGAATGGTTGTGTGGACAGGAGCCTGCTTCCAGAGACAGACTGGACTGGGATAAGAGTACTACCAGAGATTCATCAGTAATAAAAAAGGTGAAATGTGGTACCCATGGTGGCATCGCCATTACTCCAGGAACTTTTCCTGCTCAGCCATGGGTACTGTGGTAAGAAGGAATAAAATAACCATGAAATAATGCCTTCCGCAGTGCTCTGAAGAAGACAACATAGGAGATCCTAATGTGACCTATATGTTTTTCAGTAATGTGAGCAAATGGAAATAGGGAAAAAAGAGACCCTTCCTCCATTTGTATTATGCACAAGACCTGAGTTAAAAGTCCATCATAACTGGTAACATTATAAAAAGTAAGCTTGAAAGGAAAAAAAAGTACATGAAGAAAAGTATTACGACTTTACCACTAGTAGCACTGTAGCAGAAAGTGTATTTCTACAAACAGTATATTTTATTGCTATTTCTGCAGCAAGGAAGTGGAATTCTTCTCAAAGAACATCCAGTAGCCTATTTTTCCATATTTCTTATTATTTTGTTCTTACTGAAACTGCCATAATTTTTTTTAACCTCTGTCCTCATCTGGTTGGAATCAGTTGATACTTGTATCTAAATGTTCGTTTTGCAGAAAGGAAACAGGCTGAGAAAATGTGACAAGCCCAAGACCCGCTATGGAATCCACGGCTGAACTAAAATTTCCACACATACCCAAAGCTAATGACTGGATTATAAGAGAATACAGTCCATTCTGGAACAAGTATGGTGTAGTGGTTTGAGCACTGGACTACAACCTTGCAGATCAGGGTTCTATTCAATTCCCTGGGTGACCTTGGGAATGTCACACCCTCTCAGCCCCAGAAAACTCTGTGACAGATTTAGGGTTGCTGTAAGCCAGAAATGACTTGAAGGCACACAACAGCAGCAACAACAGTCCATTCTGGTTTTACAGCCACATAAACCATTTCCATTTGAAAAAAAAAGGGAGAATAAGAAAGAAAAAGAATGCCACCAACCTGAACAATAAGAGAAACTAGACTGATAATGACCTTATGGTAATATCCTAATATGCTGGGCACACTTATTCTAGAATATATTTTACAGCTTAAGTCTTACGGCAAAGGCTTCTACAGAATCTGATTTGTCCTTTCAGAAGAGCACTATTACCTCTTGCAGTCACAGTCACATAGGGACGTGGGGGCGGGGGGAGATGATTTGCCCTGGGTGGCAACATTTTTGGGGAGTCCTAGCCTGTAGCCATGCCCCTGCATGCCCTTGCCACGCCCCCACATGCAGTGGCCACGCCTCTCACACTGTAGCCCTGGCCCCTTCCCACCCCCCTCCACACACTCCAAACTCTGCCACTGTGCAGTCAAGTGTCTAGATTAGATTCTGTCGGGAATGCTTTGATGTGGGTTCCTGTATGGCAGGGGGTTAGACTGGATGGCCCTTGTGGTCTCTTCCAACTCTATGATTCTAGATTCCTCGATCCAGGGAAGCCACAGCTGTTGCTATACCTTATTGCTACATTAACATTTTCCTCCAGTTGCTACAATAGTGAAAAGGCAAGCTTGATGACTGGTTGCTCTACTTAAAAAGACATCCAGTGGCATAATCCTGGATTCAGAAAACCCCCAAAGCAGGCAAGTTTGTGGGTAATACTGGTGGCCTTGCCAGAAGGTGGGATGCTTTAGCTATGATGGTATAAGCTACTGCTTGCACTGCTGTAGCCAAAACTGATAGTTAAGCTTTCAGAGAGGCTTGTGGTCATCCCACAACTTCAAATGTTTACTTCTTATCAAAGACACATAAAGCACATCTCCCTCTGCTCCATAACTAAAAGTATTTAATGCCCTCCTCCACCACTGCTTTCAGGGAAGGCAGATACCATTTTCTGCCTGGATGCAAGAACAAGGGACTACTTTCTGGACATGCTGGAAAATTGCTGGAAAGGAAAAGAAATGGAAGGGGGATGGCATTAACAAAGTTCTGACCTGTTACATTCAGGGATAAAAATAAGAGTAGGTGAATGTCAGAGAGAAGCTACAAAGCTTTGCATGAAGGGAATTTTGTGTAAGTCGACTGATGATAAGGAAGCTCACAGTGCATGAGGTGATTACAGGGAAACAAGAGGGAGGATGTGCACACAGTATGGAAATTCCAGAAAGCCTACGGGAACGCACCTGGTAATTTGGGCCAATCTTTCTAGTGTACTGACAAGAATTTCTCCATCATTCTTCAGGCTCTGAGAGTGCTTCTCACTTGAAGTTACCTGTAATCAAAAGGAGAGTTATCAAAGATATAAGAAGACATACTTCTTTGTCAAGTGTTTGGGCAAAAATTAAAAAAAATAAATAAGCAGAACTCCAACTTGATCACCTGGTCCACTGGGAGAATGACTCCCACCACCCATTTCTCCACCACAGTCTTAGAATTCATAAATTTCTCATTTTGGATGTGCTGCTTCAGCTATGGTATAGCCAGAAGGCCATTTGAAGGGGCACATTGACAAGAGTTTTATGTCCCTATGCCCTCACCTGTAGCCTTCTCATATGTTTCTCAAAAAGCATCTTGAACTGAACATTTGGAACTGTTCCTGTAAATTAAATCCTTTGTAGAAGTTTGGTTTCAGACTATGTGTATCTTACGGCACACAATATAGAGTTGTGTCAATTACATATCAAGAGCAACTGTCAGCATATGTGGCTCTCCACAGAAAAGTTGGTTTTGATGCACAAAAAGTGCTTTGCTTATTGAACCCTTCGTTCATTTATCCCAGGATTCATTTGATGGTTCAGAGGCCACTGGCTCTGACAAACTGGATTTTATTTTAGTTCACCTAAACTGGCCAACAAAAATCCCAAAGGCAGATTCAGTTTTAAGATACTGGCCAAGACCCTGCATTGGCAGACACAGGTATGATGACAGAGCTCCACTGTCATAGCTAGTTCTGCCACTGCTACCCACCAAAACCAACCTCTTAAGCCAAGCAGCACCCAACCAAAGAGTTTCTTAAGTGGGTCAGATGCGGGTGCTGAGAAATGACAATGGCAGCACTCTCCTTGGTGTCTTGCCAGAGTTGTTTGCCTCAACACTCCCTGCAACCAGGCGAACATTGCAGATGTCATTTCTCAGCATCCCAATCAGTAGTACCTCAGAAAGCCTTTGGCTGGGCTGCTGCCTGGCTTAAGGGCAGGCTTTGTCCATTAACAACTGCAAATGTGAATCCCAAAGGTTACAAAATTGCAAGTCTGGCTTGTGGTCTCATAAATACTGAACAGGAAGCCCATCATAGCCCCCTCCACACACACCGTTTGATGGTAGGATGAACAGCACCACGCAAGCTTGCATGGACAATTAACTCTTGCGTTTGTTTATAGAAACATTTTGAAAGTGCTTAAAATCACTGCTGTTTTAGAAGATGTCTCCCTAAATGCTGGACTATCTTGACACATCACCTGCCAGAAACATAGCAGCATAATTATCTTCCCACACCATTAAAATGAACAAGTGATGGACAGAAACCACTTCCTGGTGAACTGGAACTGGTGACCACTGCCCTTGTAAACCCTATGCATCCTGAGTCTACATTATGGGTTACAGAGAAGTGGTTATTGTTTTCATTATTGTCTTGAGAAATATTGTCTTACAACGTGAGGCATCACCTGGTAACCTTTGCTGCAATTGGTGTGATGACAAAAATGCAGTGCAGCTTCCTAAAACTGCAACAGTAAGTTGGCCAAAAGTGAGGCAGGACTGAGATACCAACACAGAGAGTCCTAAAGCTTGACTCACAACGTGAACGCTGTGTGTCTATGTGCGTAGGTCCAATCTGCACAAAGGTATCCTTCCACACAATGTCTCACAGTAGTTCTGTGAGTTTATGTTGCTCTTTTACTTCTATATTTGAATGAGGAATTTACATATAGGCAAATGACTTGTGTTCTCTGGAGTTCCCCCATACAGGAACTTGGGAAGCTGTCTTATATTGAGTCAGACCACTGGACCACAAAGCCTTGTATTATCAACTCTTATTGGCAGTAGCTGGCTCATCAGGCAGAGATTCTCTCCTAGCCAAACGAAAAGATCCCTGATAAGTCCCTGGTGGTCTCCCATCGAAATACTGATCTGGCCTGACTTGGGTCACCTTCTAAAATCAAGTGTGACTGGGTGTGTTCGGAGTGGCATGGTGCCCTGTGCAGACAAACAACTTCAGCAGCTATTTTAAGTTCTGCTGAGTTTTCAGATGAAAACATAGATGAATATTCCCTCACATTCTACACACTTTTGTAACATCATTTCATCATCTCAACTGAAAGGGATGCAAAGTCTTTTCTCCCACTTACACCAATTTATTGTGATGGCTTGTAAGCACATGTTGAATTCTTTTACAATCACAGTAGCTGTTCACTTAATTAAAACATTGTAATTAAATCTCACTGTAGTATCCATTCAATCCATGCAATTTAGCAGGAATTTCAACCTAACTTCTCTTTATGAAGCCAATAAAATATCCTACAACTGTCCTCTGTTTAATACAATCAGACAAGAATGAATCACTAGGAACAACACTGGTATGTAGATATCCCAGGTAATTGCTCAAATACCACATAAATGTGCATGTGAAACCTTATATAGTAAGAACATGCAACATATTTAGTAAGAACTGCTCCCCCCCAATAAATTCATGAACAGTATTTTATTACTGTTCTAATAATTTCTGTAGAGTTAGAAAGTCTATTTATCTGCCAATTTTTGTCTGATTTGATTCTCAGAACAAGATTATTAATACACATTAGCCTATATTCTAGGTCAAAAGAGAAGATCAGGGTCTTTGCTTCACTTCTGTGGTTTGTATTTCCACACTACTGAAGTAGGCTTCATGCAATTAGTCACAACTTGCAGTTTTCAATTTACAAGGACCTTCAAAATCAATTAACCTGAAGAATGAATTAACTTTCATCCTTGTGAAAGGGATAGTTTTCTCTTGTCCCACTGCAACTTCAATTCTGTTGCAAGTTTAGTTTTTGCTTAGGAAAATTGCACTGTTTGCTTGCTGCTACGGAAGACTGAAAGAGATTTTGGTGATGGTGGGATGGGGGCTAACAAATTACAGTTTTAATTGGTACCCATGAATTTGCTTTCCACTTTTACCTACATTTTGTGCAATCAATAACCATAGCATTTGAAAGGAGCTGGGTTAACTACCTGCATGGATAGTATCTGTTTTCCACACTGAAGTCAACACTTACATTGTTCTACACATTCCTTCAATTCCTTTCATTAATTAATTTGTCCATTAATTAATTTGTTTAATTAATTAAATTAATTTGAAGTACTGAAAATGTGAATTGATCTTTCCCTGACAAATGAGGATACTTCTTCCATTTTTTTTTTTTTAAATCCACACACCTCCTGTGGTCTGCAATTCCACTTGTACCTATTTTACTCAGTGCATTAACCTTATTGAAGTCTCAACTTAAACTCCTCTCCCCCTTGAATCTGCATTGGGGGTTAAAGCCTGTTCCTTTTCACTGTGTCTATGCAAATTTATTCAGAAATATTCTAAGGCTAAACAGTTTAGACAGGAACACCTCACCCGCCCCTGCGTGAATGCTTGTGGGATGCTGACCTGTGCTTACCACTTGGTATCTTTTCTTCCACAATGACATTAGTTCTTAGCAGTAATCAAATGTCTGCTGAAGTATTTTATAATGGAATCCTCAGTGTTCAGGGAGCCATCACACCCATGCAGAAGAATATGGAACCCAGTGTCTTATAGTGTATGGCTGACACAATAAAGGAAACAACTATTTTATCACAAAAGCATTTTCATCTCACATTGGATGTACACTCAATAACAGCAACTACAAGGGGTCACATACACCCAAAAGAGTCAAGAAAGTCTACAGAATATTAATGCTATCTTTGTTACTTCTGTAAATGAAAGAGGTGCCAGTTTAAGGTAAGATTCAGTCCTCTCACCTCTGTTTCCAAAGTCAGAGTTCAACCCTAGAGCAGGCAAAATAATCATAAAGAAGCGCCTCTCAAAGTACAACTAAAGTGCTTTATCTTCACCAATACTACTGCAAGCTGCCCAACCCATACATTTGGTTATCAGGGTTAGGCGGGTGTTAATATCAGTAGGGATGCTTGGAGGACTGGACCACCACAAGAAGTCCAAGGTCCACATCCTGGAGGGCTTCCAAATTCTGCTGCCACTTCTTTTTTTTCCAGACAAAGAACCTGCCCCCCAATATACACCTCCCCTCATCTTTTGCCTTTTGTTTCCATCACCCCAACATCATGAGATAGCGGTAGCATATCTTTTTCCATTGTCTTTAACTTTGAGAGGCTGGGCACACTGCAGTCATACATGAAATATTCACTTATCCGAAGAGTCTCTAGGTAGAGCTATAGGAGCCCAGAGGCAGTCAGGGGAAATCAAAATGTTGCTGCAACTTCCTCTGCAGTAGAATTGCTAACAATTGAAAGAAAGCATCAGAGAAGGTTCAGCTGCCTAGTGGTACTGGGAGAACAAGAGCAGGGAGAGAACATAGGGGAGTATGAATGGCTGGGCACTCTGGGAGGGGAAAGAAAGCAGAGAGAGTGCATGTGCTCCCCAAGGAGGAGAGTGCATGTGTGGGGAAGAAAAAGAAAATGCTGGTGAGGGATGGGAGAAGGAGAAACTTCCAGGGCAAGGAGAAACTGGATATGAGATTGATCCTCCTAAAGTGTATGGATTGGCTTGGGGACATCTTGATCAGGGCCCTCAATGGTGTCGCCACTTAATATCAAAGCTCAGTACCAGCACTTACAGCTTACAGGCAGGCTTGAATCCCAAGTGCAACAAATCAATTCCATCTTTTGGAAAGACTTCACACATAACATTTTGAACAGAGAGGCCAATATGTAAACACAGCTTGTGTGTGGCAAGAGCAAAGCAAGTTAAGCAAGTTCAGCTGATATTGTCAACGGCTGGCTTGTACAAACAGGCCTAGGTAATGATAATTTGCCATTTAAACTCACACCAAATACGATAAAAGCTTGAGCATTCCAGGTGTTCTTTGGCACACATCATTATAGACTTGTATACTCAGACAGATTATAAAGATTTGTAACCTTTCAGATCCCAACAAATACATGTTAGAACAATCAGATATCCTCAGCAAGGAAAAAACCAGAGTAAAAGAGAAAAGAGGAGAGCTTACATTTCAAACACTTTAACTTATTTTTTCTTTCTTCTTTACAAGATGACATATCTTTTTAAGAGTTCAAAGTCATTTACACTTAAAACTTGGCAAGCCATATATACTACTTGAAAGCAACTCTTTCAGTATGTCTGTGATTGCTCTTTGGCCTCACAATCTACAAAGTGTTCTCCATTTTGAATGTATACACTACTGAAAAACAAAGAAAGAAAATCAGTAAAGAGTTATATCTTCAGTGGAATATAATAATCAAGGTACATTGCTATCTTTAAATATATAACATACATAAGTAACATGTATGTGTGTGCACACACAAGCGCTGGTGTGTGCAAACTAAGTTTGGAGAGATCAGGGTAGAAATGCACGGCAGGGGATTGAACTAGATAGCCCTTGTGGTTCCTTCCAACTCTATGCTTCTATGAAATCTCTATACAGCCACAAAGCTAATGATTACCTTTCAGTCTAGCCTGTATCACTGCGGCAGGGGTGGGGGTGGCAGTGACAATGTACATCACCAGGAGATTCCTGAAGGAAGTAGGGGGAAGAGGAAAATTTGAACTTAGCATGTATGTCCACTCTCAGTCTTTACTTTTTGGAAATCCTCCTCCTTCACCAGAATTTTGGCTATTGAACAATTAGTTAAACATAATATGGATGCTCATTATCTATATAAACACTCACAATTGAACGACCATGATGACCATTCTTTGGCAGTTAAACTTCAGTACTGTAAAAGACAAAATAGTCCCTGTTTTGTACACTACCTCTCAGTTCAACCACATCACGGCCTATATTAATACCTCATTTACACACAAAACCTTCTCTCGCAATCAAGACTATTTCTCTGTAAGAACACATCAGCAAAACCTGCCTCAGAGAATGCAAGTATACTGATACGATAGTACCTAGTGACTGTATGGAAGCGGTTCTTCAGACTGTTGCCCCATCTCCTAACACAATTAAGAGCAAGTCCTACTAGGCTGTGGAAACTTCGAAAACAAGACATAAACTATAATGCTTTTGAAGTGGGAAATTAGTCCAGGACTTTCAATAGATTAACGCAATCTCTTATTCAACTAGCCATTGTTGATACCCTGGGAGTCAAGCAAGGTTGTCCAGCACGTATGAATGAGACTTTGAGTTTCTAGAAACCTGGGTGCTATGGAGGATGACTGAGGGAATTTCTAATATCCACATCGACTCAGAGCAGTCCTAACATCTACCTTTCTTTACTTTCAAAGAGAGAGATTTAGGCAGGAAAAAGGGGAGACTATTTTCTCACTGATTCAACAACTCACTCTTGGAGATAAATGCAGTGGGAGATTAAGACCAAAGCAGATTATAATGTCATATTGTTAATAGCTAAATATATCCTGTGGTTACTTCACTTCAAGGGAAATCTTTTCACTTTCTCAGAACTGTAGTATTTTGACTGTGGTTTTGTGTCCCAGAGACTTGTGCACCACATGTTACCAAAGCCAGTGAAAATCAAGTTGTAAGTAGATTGTTGTCTCATTATAATAAAACGAAGTTCTTTCCCTCTCTCTTTATATCTTTACAATAGCAAGAGCAACAGAGTGAGTATCTCAAGGTGCCATTTAGTCCTTATTCATGCCGTAAGAAAACAGTGTATACTATTTGAAAATGAGCATTAAGTGGAAAACCAATGGAAGAAAAATGGAAGAGAATTAACATTGCTGTTCAGCCAGGTCTTGGTTAGAGTAAACTGGTTTGTACATACTCAGAGCACTCTGTTTAGTGACTGGCTCTTTGTGTGGTAATACCTACAGAGTGATACATGAAGATATCATGCCTTCTAAGATTTCTCAAATGCTAAAGATCACTCACAACCCCTTGGTTCATCCTTTCTACCTGGGTAGGGTGGTGGGGGTGCAGCTCACATTCCTCTTCCTACCATGAAGAATGAAAACTATGGACAGTATTTCCCAAACACTGAACAACTAGGTGGAATATCTAACAGCACAGAAAATTTCTTTGTGGTATCAACGGAGCCCTATCTATGGAAAAATATCAAGCTTAATTAATGATGAGTTTAAAGAGGTGCTAATTTTAAACATACATGAATAGCATGACAAACTATTTCATATTATTTTCTCTATATGACAGCATCATTACGATGGATCCAGGTAGCAAGTATGAAGATATTCTCAGATTAGAGAGCGAAGAAAAAGGGGCAGACGAGAATTCAGAAAAAAATCTCCTTATTGATATCATTGATAAAGTTGCATGTTATGTTACCCTGTTTTCTGGGGGTCCCGGGAGGGACACCTATATGCACTCTCAATTAACTAAGTTTGGGGAAATTAGCTAGAGCACAAGTCAGTGATGCGAGAAGCAGGGCAACGCAGCGGAATCTTTACCCAATGTCTACGGGGTCAAGCCAAGCCAAGGAGCACACCAAGTTTAAGAATAATTGAGATTTTTATTAAATACAGACAAACAGTGTATGCGACACACACACACACACACACTGGAGCCCTGGTGGCGCAGTGGTTAAATGCCAGTACTGCAAGCCACAAGGTTGTGAGTTCGATCCTGCCAGGCTCCAAGGTTGACTCAGCCTTCCATCCTTCCGTAGGTTGGTAAAATGAGTACCCAGCTTGTTGGGGGCATGTATAGAAATGTTTGAAATACATGCTATTTGTAAGTTGTTCGCCGCCTCGATCCATATGGAGAGGCGGGATACAAATAAAATAATAATAATAAAAAATAATATAGAAAACAAAGGTTGGAGTGGTATAGAGGGATTTTGAGAGGGATTGTTGAATTGGGTGATACGACACCTGTCCTGAAGACCGGAGAGGTCTGAAGATTGAGTTTGTTGGTAAGGAGTCTCAGTACGTGCGACTGAGGGGACAGCTTGCCAAACAAAGTGGCAGCAAGGCTGGATGGAAGTCCAGAGCGATCCGAGGAAGGTCTCGGAATCAGGGGTTTTTATAGGGAGAAATGTAACTGCAGGCTATTCCATACTTGGGGAAAACAATGAGTTTTGGGCACGAGACAAAGGTTTGGAAAGGTTGGAATTTATCATGATTGAGTTAAGTCCGAATTGACAAAGAGGTAGACAGTATGCAAATGCTCAGTGCTTGACATTTGAGTATTCAGCTTGCCAAGTTACCTGCTCAGGGCAGGGAGTTCTTTGTAAGCAGCGTGCATACATAATGAGGGTGTTTGCAGAGAGGTCTCCTAAAGTGGTGATCTGGCTATGTCTGGCCTGCTTGTATTGTGTTAGAATATTGCAGTGTTTAGTGGCCGAGCCTAGTTCTGTGCTTGTCCGGGCCTCACAAACACTTGGAGAGGGGTGGTGGAAGAGAGCCAAATTATTGATATCAAAATGATATCTAGCAGCCCCAAATCCGGGCTAGCAAATGCAGTAACACTTAACTGATAAAGCTGCATCTTATATGTAAAACTCTGGTCTTAGAACAGCTCTGATCCTATCCAGCTGAAGTTCTTCACTGGTGATTGTGAGTCTTTGAAACCAATAGAACACCTTAGCTGGGACTAAGGTAAATTTGATTGTGTTGAGTGGGAACCATACCTTTGGGTAGATCAGAATGTGTGTGTGTGTGTGTGTTTAATAGCAGATTCTGGAAAAGAAGGTGATGTGAGAGAACATAGTCTCAACTCTAACATAAAAAATTGAAAAGACAACTATGGAAGAAAAAACTACTGAATTAATTATAGCATGGAGATTTACTAGTCTATAGTGGGATTTCCTTCCCACACTTACATCTAATGACTTTAAGAAAAAAATGGATCAAGAATTAAGCAGTTCTTCACTTTATTCTTTTCCAAAAGAAGCAATTTTTAACAGTTAAAAATCATTCCATATGAACACTGCAAACAGGTCTTTCTCATAAAGGGTCACGCAACTACTATTGGATCATTTGAGAGGATAGCAGAGTTTAGTTATACAGGTGGACAAAAAATTAATTCATAATCAATCTTGGCTTGATTTATGAAAATATTAAAGTTTAGTGGTTTGAAGTAAAGGCTAGTTATATAGTCACAACTGAAAATCTGCTAGGTGGTGAAAAGATAGTAAGTATTTTGTGATTCTCATGTTTATCAGAATGTCAAAATTCTCCACAACTTGCACTTTCAGGTAAGCATGCATGCCTTCATACACACACACAGAGTGTTGTGTTACATGATTCAGACCACTGGTCCAGCATCCTTAAGTTGCTCATGAGGGTAAGCAATCAAAGCAATGAATGTCAGTGGCAATGGCAGTAGGGTGGTAAATATACCAGAGGCTTCAGTCCAAACTTAATTTGAAGTATCCAAGGTGATGAGTCCTATTCCCAAAATACATTCAGCAGTCTGTACAGCTCCTCTAAAGTCTGGACTAAAACTTGGAGCGAACTCATCCTCTTGAAACGGTCACCATCATCTGCCACTGTGTAAGACTGATTCTATATCAGCTGCACTGGGCGTCAGCATATTTCTGAGCCCAATTTAAGTGCTAATGACTAAAGCCCTCAATGGCAAGGGACCAGGTTGCTAGAAAGATCACCCATATCTTTATGAAGCTGTCAGGGCATGAGAGACTGGAACTTTTTATGATGGCCCTATCCTTAAGATATGTCCTATCATGAGATGTACACGTGGACAACTCTGATTGTTCTTAAAGACCTGGTTGCTTTTAACTGAATGTAGGCCCATGTTTTGTAACTTGAATTTTTATTGTTTTGCCTGTTTTAAATATTTTATGCTGTTTTAATTGTATTTATTATTTATTATTTAAATATTTATTACCTTTTGAACATCTTAGGGAGTGTTTGCCTCTAAAGACAGTGCAGAGCAAGAAAAATAGAACAGAACTGAATTGAATTTTCTACAGCATAAAGTAAGAGAATTTTGTATCAGCTCCAGCTTTGAGAATTTCTATAACAGGGGGTGTACAAGAACAGGGAGTGTACAAGCTGCCTGTCCACAACCAAATGCCTTTTTGCTATTCTCCACAACCATTATTTCAAAGCAAAGGCAGCTGTAAACACAGCAGATTTTCAACACTGTAACTGCAAAAACAAATGGACATAGCAATTAAGCTAAATGATTTACAATAGCAGCTCCCTGTGATGAGGGGAAACAGCTCACTCTTTCCCACATATATTATAGGAAGGCAGTAAGCAGGAGGATTATCCTGCCATTGTGCTGCTACCTCTAACATCCACAAACAAGAATGCACTTACTTTTATGACTAGAGACAAAGATCAAGTACCCCAAAATCTAGGAAGCATCCAGAAAAAAGTAACAAACTTAGTAAGTGCAAAGAAATGGCATAAGCATCCATAACATTTGGTTTCATCTGGGTTTAGCACAAGACCAGGTACTTGATTTTTCCTACCAACCACAAGGCGCTTAGATCTGTTGTGGGTTATTTTTCAGGAGATGATAAACAAATACATTAATATAATCACCAGCCAGGAAGCACTACAATATTTTATCAGCTTTGTCTAGAATCACATTAGAAAAAAGAGAGGCCCACAGAATGTGCGTGGCCTTCCACCGGACTCCTATTCGGACACCCAATAGAAGGCCATGGGATATCCACAGGATATGCAGGCTACACACTTAAGAACAGTTTGGGAGTGCCGTAAGATCCAGTCTTAACATCAGATAAAAAGTAGCATCTCTTAAGGCTATGGTGTGGTAAGTGCAGCTCTCCCTGGCCATTGCTGGCCATGCATGGTTACACTGAAATTAGATTACTCACTGGCTGGACACAGGGATACTTTTGATGACTATTCTGAAAATTCAGTTGGCACAGAATGTGGCAGCTAGATTACCAAACAGTACTAGCCACTGAGAGCCTCTGGGTTTGTATTCATTTCAGGACATAAAGACTTGGCTTTTATCTTTAAATTCCATCGTTTAGAGTATCTAAAGTACTGCTTTCTTCCATATGAAGTGCTCATGAACTAGAATCAGCATCAGAGGACTTTTTTGTGTGCCCTGCCTTTGTACCCTAACAGGTGGGGGATATTGGGATCCACCTGCAATGCCTTAGAATTTGTGAGAATTATAGCTCAAAGGAGGCCTGTGCCTCAGGCCTGTCAGAGGAAGGAAACAGCAGGATCTTTTCACCTATGTACACCAGTACTAATTGTAGGGAGGACTCTAAAGTCAAATGAAGTATTTTATTTGAACTGACAAACGTACAAGAAATCAGACACTCTTAAGAACCATATTGAAACTATTGAACTATTGGAAAGTGAGACAGGAAAGGCAGGAATGGGCTGACTGCTTTAACTTTGTAGTGACAAAACACTGATGGGATTCATGGCCATCGCTTAAAGTTCAGCCAAGTAGAGTATATAGGGAAGATCTCCATAGGGTAAGACTGAGGGACAGTTTCTGACTACTTTATCCGGGCAGTTTGTCTTCCATTGTGTTCAAAAATGCCAAGAGCCTGAAGCAGCGAAGGGATTAGCACAAACTTATCAACACAGGGGGTTTTCTACCACCATGACCCCAAACATATCTCCGGTTAGCATGACCCTGGTCATGTTCTCTGGTCATTAATAAGTCCAATTTATGAAAATTGTATATCTTGTAGGAGGGGTGATAGGGTATGGTAACACTTTCATAAATGAAGAAACTGGAATCTTAGGATAAGCCTTTTTCAGTGGTGGAGTATCACTTATGGAACATGATCTCCAGGGAGATTTCTTTAAATTTGCTTTTAATTATTTATAAGATTATTCAGAATGTAGTCTCAAAGTGGCTCACAGATTAAAACAAAACCAGAAAGCCTAAAACACATGACATTAAAGGGAAGAGGGATGGAGAGAAAGGAGGAAACTAAGCGAATTCAGGCATCTTTTTTTCCAAACAGCTCTTTGGCAGATCTCTAAAAGAAAAACAAAAAACAAAACCTAGTGACCCATTCTTCCCGGAAGTGGCTATAATGCTCTCAGATGTTATAGGGTGATACTCTAAAAACATATGGGTGGTTGTTGGCTTTAAAACTGAGCTAGGTAATTCAGGGAACTGTAGCGTTAACTCTTCTAAGTTTTGTTCTATGGCAGTATGCAGAAAATTTGTATATTAAATTCAGCTGCATTTTAGTGCTGTTTTTATTTTGCTTTTGTATGGCTGTTATAATCTGCAGTTCTTACAAAGACTTGTTCCTGATTACTGTTATTTTCATTTGTTTATATCCTGAAAAGAAGGGCAAAAATCTTATTAAATCTCTTAAACAGCTATTCACTAAAAGCACAGCTGAGAATAGGCCACCAAAATGTTGTTCATCTCATCTCTTTTGGCTTCCATCTAAATTCCACTGGCAAGACTCTCCAAGCTTGCTTCAAATATGGCTTAAGGCCAAATCTAGCGACAGACTTGGGATGGCTGGACCTCCCTTGAGAAACTTTATAAGCCTCTTCAAAATTATTTTGGCTTACTTCAAGATTCCTCAGGTGTTCTGCCTGAGGAGGAACCCCTGTATTTACTTTGAATTTTACCTATGTGAAATACTGGTGGAAACATTAGAAACAGTCTGTCAGAAAAAAAAAATTGTGCTACCATGTGAATCATTGAAGTTTTACAATCTAACATACTTTGAGTATGGCAGAAGAAAGACACTATCATTTTTCAAACAAACATGTGCTTCACCTTTTCTTTCAGCATTCAACTAATAAGTTTATCTAAGCTGGGATCTGGGTTTGTTTTTGTTTTTTTGATGTAAATGATATTCATTATCTCATACCTGTGATAATATACAAACAAGTTATCTTTTGACTTGCAGGCATTCTTCTTACATTTACCGTGGGGTTCACAATTATCTCAGGCTGAATGATTAATTATATCTTGGGAAGGTTCAAAGATTAGGCACTGAAGGGAAGTATAACAAAAGTATAACAGTTAGAACAAACGAGAGGATATGTTCTCTGAACCAAGAAACCATCTGGTCAGAATAGCTGGCTGCCTTCATTAGTAGAAAGGAGAATGTGTTTCTTCTGATTAGCTTGGACAACTCAGCTTTTGATACTACTGACCATAATATACTTTTGGACTGTTTGCAGGACTGTAGTAGGATGTACTATTTTACAGCAGTTTTGCTCCTAACAGGCAAGTGCTGGAAGATGGTTATTCTGACCCAAGAGACTTGTCCTATAAAGTGCCACTAAATACCCCCTGTCTCCCATGCTATCTTATATATATTCCAAGATAAGTTCTATGAGCATTTGACTTCAGAATCATTGCTATATTGATGTGACCTAGTCAAAGCTCTCCTTTCCCTTGGATTCCATGTAGGTGCAAGTCTGTGAGTCCCTGGCCATTTCCGCACTAGACAATTATAGTGCTATTATTTCACTTTCAACATCCTATGTAATCTTTAGGTTTGCAATTTATAGAGGAGCAAGATTCCTCATCTAACATACTATGCTAGGAGCTGTGATGATGCCTGTGTTCTAGATTGCTTACCACACCACTGAAAGTACAGATGATCTGATCTGAGGAGAAATAAAGTATTCCAAATCAGCTCAGCTATAGATCTGTTGGGAAGAAGACTGTCTGAAGAACAGACACAAAAAAGCCTTCAATATCGTTATTATTTATGTTTGCCTTTTCACAAGAGGCATTAAGGTATCTAACAATGCTAATGTATAAATACAGCATAAAGGCCAATTTACATTTTCAAAGCCACAAGTAAAAGCATTGAAAAAGTAAGGATGGATAAAACAAAAAAATGTATTGCAGAAAAACAAATCACCTTTGCAGGCTGAAGGGCTATCTGAGTAAGACAGTGTTCTCTTGTCCTTAGGGAAGTTCAGTAGACAGGGGGCTTAAAAATCAGGCCTAGGTGCAGCCATCGGCAAGCCTGTTTTTCTTTTTTTATCCCTGCCAAATGTGGCTCAGCAGGTGGTGGGGCACAGACACTGCTCCTTTTCCAGAGAGATTAAAAAATGGGACACATTCATATAGGAGATGGCTACTCTTCTAGCCCATTCAAAGAGTTAAGGTTGCAATTCTATATATACTTATTTGGGAGCAAATGTAACTGAACTCAATAGGATTCACTTTTGAATAGACATGCATAGTATTGTACCATACAGGTCACAATAAGCAAGCTAAATGTGTCCAGAAATACCTCAAAGCGAGGGTCACATACTCACAATGACTGGCCCTGGTTAAGAGCTAGGTTACAGTATTCTAGATCAACTAAAGTTTAGATAATTTTTTAAAAAACATGATACATCCATCCAAATGAGATTAAGCTAGGCTTGTGTCAGCATAACCAGGTTTCATTTACCACTGTGAAAGATGCTGAAAAACTAAGCAAGCTGTGGTATCCTAACTTTTAACATAACTTGGGCTGATTTACAAGGAGCAAATAAACTTTGCATGGAATTTCTGGGTGGTAGTTGAGAATTGTTCTGAAAAACATGGCCATGCTATGCTAGATGGGGTTATGGGAGCTATAGTAAAAAAAAAAATTGTCAAGCTAGGTTTTTTTGTATTACAGTTGCCACTATCCTCATGCATTAAGTATTTGGCAAGTGCTTAGGAGTTTGCTAGGCAAAACATCTGCAAAATAGTCATGTTCTGTTGGTTGGGGGGCTATGAGAGTTATAATTCAAAAACCAATTGGCTGCAAAGTTTCACCTGCATTATGGAGAACAGAGTCTTTCAAGCTCTGGACTAGGGTTGCCAGATGCATGACAAAGCAATACTTGCTGAAATTCCTTCTCCTATATACTAATTAAAGGGAGAGGATCCATGGCCCTTAATTTACCCAGCAAACCTACTCTGCAATGGACAGAAAAACAACAACAACCACCTTTTCCTAGCTGTCTTTTTAACAACTTTGCAGGCACTGTTTAAAAACACACAGGAATTTTAGTCTAATCAAAGAGAGTTTTCCAAAATCTCCTTTGGACAGAAAACCCCAAACTTCCCAGTTTGCCTTTGAAAAATGTTTGGAAGCAACAGCTAGTGCAAAATGCATGATCCAGCTTATTTTCAGATGTATACTTTAGAGACCACATATTACTGGTCTTGCACCAACTCCACCGGCTCAGTTGTGTAGGAACATGGGGGCAGGGGGGTGACTCACCCCAGGTGGCCAGGTTTCTGGGGTGTCCTGGCCCATAGCCACACCCTTGTGTGCCCTAGCCATGCCCCTATGCACCTTGGCCATGCCCCCATGCACCCAGCCACGCCTCCTGCCCAGTCGCCATGCCCCCTCATGCCCCCTCTCCACACACTCCAAGCTCCACCACTGCACTGGTTTCCAAACTCAGTTCAAGTTTTGATATAGAAAGCCCTAAATAGCTTCCTGAATATCTGAAAGACTGTCTCCTCCCACTTGTGTCTGCCTGGACTTTGGAATCCTTAGCAGAGTCCCTGTTACATATCCCACCGCCCTGAGAGACTAGGCAGTAAGCACATGAGAAAGGGCTTTTTCTACAGCAGCACCTCAGCTGTGGTACTGCCTCCCAAGAGAAATCAGTCCAATTCCATGCCTCCTCAGCTTCCATCCAGCAGGCAGCTGAGACTGTCCTGTTAATGTACTGTCTTTGATCCTTCAAATCAGGGTCATTTCTAAAAACTATTTTTTTTAAAGTTGGGCATTTTTAATGAGTATTTTTCCTTGTTCTATCTGCTTTTCTTTGCTATACATTGCCTTGGGAACCCTGGCAAGCTGAAAGGCAGGAGATGAATGAAAGAATGAATAAATAAATAAATAAATGGAATAAAAATGAGCTGTCACATGCTAAACCTAGAGTAAGGAAGCAGCTAGTTATAAATAACGAACAACTTGTAATTAATTCCTTTCCCCCAGTAATGAAGATATTAGTACCTTATATTACAATTGCAACTTATCAAAGTTAACTTCATTTTTTTTGCAGTGTAACTTTCTAGTTGATTTTAAAACGAAAGAAAGTGGCCTCATTCAGTGGTGGACTGGCCTATGCTGCTGCCTTCGGTCGCTGCACATGTTAAAGTGAGGACTAACTGAGCTGTGGGACAGTATGTTTTTTATCACAGACCAGTGGATTACAGCATTCTGATTTTTAAAAAGTAACTAAAAAGAAGTGATTTGGTTACTGTTGGGAACAGGAAAAGTAAAGTTACACTTTCAAAGGCTGAATATTTACCTTTGAAATAATAACTGTAACTACTTTTCAAGTGTAACTTCCTAATACAGACCTTACCCATATTACAACATATGGGAACTCTCAGTGATAACATTAGAAATACCTTTGACTGTGTGTAGAGAGTGAGCAGGGCTACACAAGTACTTATAACAAAAAGTTTGCCAGAAAAACGACACATTTCACACATAGTGGTACCAGAAGATTGTCCAACTTTGTTCTCCTCAGAACAGACACACAACAAGACCTCAGTTTCACTTTCTTTATAAGTTTCAGACATACCAGGATTTTGCCACTTTTATAAAATGAAACGAATGTATGTTAATTGTGTCAAGATAATATCAGCAGTGTTAGTGCGACAACCAGATGATACAGCTCCTTGCAGTAATTCTACCTAACAATGGAGTCTAAAAGATCCACCTAAAAATATCCAACAAGGGTTGTGAACACACATTAGCTAAATCCACACCAAGCCAGGCTTTCATATTTTTAAATTGTTAAAAGAAGCTGGCTTAAAAAACATTTTTGAAAAACTGCCCCAAAAATTTTAATATGTGCAAAATATGCTAGTGTCCAGACTTGAGCTCAGCTTGAGAACAGCAGGGGAGATGTGGCTGAGGGATGCAAGAGGAAGAGAAAATTGCTGCTAGATTTCACTGGAACAGCAGGAAGCCCCCACGGGATGCCAATTCCTTCAGTGAAGAAAATGGGCCATTCTGTTTAAAGGGGAAAGTCTGCATCTAGTCACCAGTCTTAATAACTTCAGATTTTATTTTTAATATGCATTTCTAGAAAGATGTTTCACCCTTCCCCCCTTCGTATCCCCTTAAATAAGTCTGTGATCCAGGTTAGAAATAATCTTGCACATTAAAAGAACAGTTTTGTAAAAACTACTGTAAGAATTAACATCAATCATATTTAGCTTGGAGTTCCATTTTTGAAGGCCTCAGCCTTGCACATAAAATTTGTATTACTTTCTGCCAAACTATTTGACACGTAAAAACAAAATTTAAAATTGCTAGTTGCTTAAAAGAAGACCTTCATGATCAAAGCGTAAAGCCCATGGAGTTTATTGAAGAACTGAGTGGCAGGAGGGAAAAGTCTTATCATGTCAGAGACAAAGTTAAAACCAGGTGTTTAAAGAATAGCTGATATACTCAATTCTTAAAATGTTCCTGCTTCCCCCAACAGTTTCTGGGGATAATTAATGAGATATGAACTCTTCTACCTCTTTGTGACTGATTCAGATCCAATTCTAAATGACAGTTACCAGTGACAGACTGGGAGATATACTTTGGGCCATAAGAATAATGCAGAACTGTAGCTGCCTGTAGCATTTCCAGAGATGGGAGGAAAGACTGGAACCAGCAGGAGTAATCATCATTAGGGCATGATTTTACTTGCACATTGTTTTAACTTCAGAAGCGTCGTTACTATATTGGGTAAGCACCTTAGGAAAGTTTTTGAAGGGTTGGTTATAAATCCTTAAAATAAATACATTCTCTAAATAAATAAAACACAGTCAGAGTTATGGGATGAGTCTCCTCTGGGTAGCTGTGTTTGTTTAAAAGTTCTTAACCTGTCAAATATCAACCAAATTACTGTGAACACTAATGTAAAGTTTCATAACTCATATAATAAACCCAGCTTACGGAAACTTCTCCTGCACAGACCTTACTAATAAAAGTAACAGTTTGGAAGGTCATGACCAGTCTTGTACAAGTCTGAGGAGGCACATGCACAGAGATTTGCCATGTTGCAGAACAACAAAGAGGGACTTACCACTGAAAGTATACATGGTTTGAGACTTTCAGACAAACCCAGCTCTCGAATAAGTATACCTGTATGATGCACAAGTTTTCAAACCCAGAATTTGTTGCATTTACCGGTTACTAGATCAAATTTGTTGTCACACCAAACATCTGACTTATGGTGACTCCAAGGCAACCCTATTTCAGGGTTCTCTTGGCTGAATTTGTTCGGGGGCGGACTGCCCTTGCCTTCCTCTGAAGCTGAGGGAGTGTGACTTGCCCAAAGGTTTCCATGGCCAAACAGGGATTCGAACCTTGGTCTCCCAGTGTTCTTGTCAGACCACCACTATACCATGCCAACTCTCTACTAGAACAAATAGTCATAAAGAAATATTTGAAAAACTTATTGTCTCTGTCTCCAGGAATATATCATTTAAAAGAGCTAAGTGCTCTGTGAGTGTTGCCATAACATAAAACAATTTCTTTTCATATGGAAGAGTTTTGCATGTGCTGATGTTGGAAGAAAATTATGAACATTTTTAGTATCATTTTTCAGGCAGTCTTTCACGCACACTATATAAACACACTTTTTTCATTAGCTTAGGGTATGGGTTTTCTTTGGGCAAGAGGGAACAGAGGATAGTGTTAAATCAAGGCATATCATAGAAAAACTGACCACTGAGAAGGGATGGAGGGTGCTAAAAAATAAATACATTAAATATAAAACATTAAATACATTTGGGCAAGGTTTTTCTGGGCTCCCAACCTTGCTACCAGATATAAGGGATGACACACAACAGAAGCTACTCTGAAGTCACAATTCTAAGAATCTCTCCATATTGCTCAGGCATTATTCAAGAAGGAAAAAAAACAACCATGTGAGCAGTCAGGTGGCTCATCCAAAACAAAATGTGAAGCTATTATAAACAGACAAACGTCTGTAAATCTGGATAACTACTGTATTCAATTGCAAAGGGATGTATTTTAGAGCCTGAGATCCAATGGTTATGAGATGGGCTGCCATTTAGCTGTTCAGGGCTACAATCCAGTTCAAATCAGGGTGTTTCAAATCTCACTAATAAACCTCTTTATTGCTGATTGCCAATTTGGATTTAAGATATTGTCAGGCAATCAAGAGAGGAATAGCACCTAACCTGGTCCCTTTAGCAACAATACACCCATGATAAGGTGTTTGAAATCCTCAAGACATCATGTTAACTGGTAATAAATCTGTATAGCTTCCTAGAATTCCTGTTTCTTCGTTGTGTGTGTGTGTGTGTGTGTGCCTTCAAGCTACCTGTCAACGTATGGTGAATTTCATAGGATTTTCTTGGGCAAGGAATACTCTGAGGTGGTTTTGCCAGTTCCTTCCTTTGAAATACAGCCTACAGCATGTGATATTCATTGGTGGTTTCTCATCCAAGTACTAACCAGGACTGACTCTGCTTAATTTCCAAGGTTTATGCTTCCACCAGGATGTTTAAACAAATTCAACTTTCATGTATAAGTACCATTTATAATTACGTTCTGTATCTCCTTTGGTTGTGACAAACATTAGGCACAATTTATCACGAAGAATATTTCATTACCCACAATCATGGGATGCTATGTAACCACAACTAACTCCTCTCTACAGTCTAGGACATAAATACTTGACTACCAGCTAAGCATTTTTGTATGACTAACCTATATGTATAACTACGTTTGTATGCTATCTTTCATACGCATTGTTAATTCTATAACTGTAAGATATGCTTTCCCCACAACTCATAACACAGTCTCATTAGACTGTCTAACTCCCGGACTGGTCTCTCTCACCCTACCTCTTTTATCTTCACTCATGCTACATCATCCAAATGGTTCCTCTTCCACGTTACTTCTCAGTCATATCCAATCACATGCAAATGAACACTCTCTACCATTCACTCTACACACACAGCCCTGGAACTACTTACCCTACTACAGTCAGCCCTCCACATTTGTGGGTTTCACTTTTGCTGATTTGATTATTCACGGATTCTTTGCTGTCACCTTTGCTGCTTCCCTATGCCATTTTTAAAAGAGACTGCAAGCCTCATGAGGCTGAGAAATTGCAACCGAGGCTTGTTAGTCCCTATTAAAAATGGTGTGGGGCAGCAGTGCAGGTGGCAGTAAGCCCCACCAGCCACTCACTTCTACTTTGTGAAGGAACTCTGATGCCTCAAAGGAATCCATGCTGGGTTGAATATAGTGATCATACATCTTTGTGTGTTAAATATGGTTTGGCAGGGCCTAGAGTTATTCACATTTTTTTTTCACTTTCACGGGGGTCCTGTGCCCCTAACTCTAGCAAATGTGGAGGGATGACTGTAATTACAGTGATACAAGCCTATATAAATATTACACCACTTCTTATGTTATTTCAAAGGTACATATAACACCTTAGTTTGGGGGACAATGATGAGGGCAACGATATTTTAATAAATGTCACTGCTGTGTGTGTGTGTGAAACAACTGGAGTTGACTTGCTACCTCTAAAATGCTGCTTTATGGAGGTCATTTGGAGAGTCTTTTTATTATTTTTGTATTTTTATAAAGTGTTTTAAAAACATTAAGAAAAAAAGGAGAGAACATGTAATGCATTGATAAAGAATAACTCCTTACTTTGAAAAATCAATGTCAAATGCATTGATTTTAAAAAAATAACATTTCAAGCTCTAGACTTTTTACATACTAACTGGTCCATATACATGTTTACTACCGACAACAACTAAAAAAAACCTTTTCCAGCAACAATCCTCTCCAGCTTCAATTCCTGTTGCTCCTTTTCTCCTGTCTATAATGTTGAAAGTCAATTGTTCCTATATGAACATATTTTTAATGACACCAAGATGGTCTTTTAAAAGAAAAATAATAGAAGACATATTGTGACAAAAAGCACATGGTGGGAACTGATCTACACTGACTCCCTGGCCTATCAGAAGATCTCAGTGCAGTCTGTGACAACAGCCTAATGAGCTTCGTGAAGCATCTTCCACATATGTACATCTGACTACACTGTGTGCTGAGGGAAGACTACAAAATGGTTGAAAAACTTATCAAGTACAAAGGAGCAACCATGTTTTCTTCTTTGTGATTTCTCTGTAGCCTCATATATGAGAGCCTAGAAAGTTCCAGTATCTGCTGACAGTTGTGAATAGTGCACAGAGTAAAGGGCCTCCATATTACTTTTCTTAGGGTGACACTAGAACTGAACTGGATATCAAAGAGAGTAGCTATCTATGATTATTCTTTGTGGTCTCTGTGACTAACACATATGGGTTATCTGTGCCTGCACAGTGCATGGTTTGTAACCTTCTAGAGCTTGAGCACAAGCATTTTGGCAGGAACCCCTCCCTCATCTCTGAGGCTATGTAGCCACCTTCCTGCTAAAACCTTCAGTTCCTTTTTGTCTGCTGCAGTAGCCTTCTCAGAGAGTTTTTTTTATCAATGGACTTTGACAACCTTAAATTGTCCTACGGTTTACGGCTTGTCTTGCATTTTGGCTTTGTGTTACTCAGCCAGTTTTTGGAAGTTCTTGGTCTTCTTTGCACATGGATTTTGGTCGTCGAACAGCTCAGGTCTCCCCGATGTATGACCTTGGCAGCAGTCTTTAAATGCTGCTCCTCTTGCAAGAGCAAGTGGACACTCAAAGTGTCTTCTCTGTTTAGGTGAGGGTCATAACGTTGGAACTTGCTCTCATTGTCATCTTTTGAACCCTCAAATGAGTTGTAATAGAGCAGCCAGACTCAAGGCTTTGCTCTGGGAGAAGGTGTCGAGTGCTTCTGACACAGACTCACAGAATAGGCCTCTTTATACTACCTCAGTAATGGCAGTGCACACAGAGCAGTGGTTGACATCCAGAACCTCAGCTTTGGCTGGTCCATCTTCTGCAGCAAGGTCGTCTTTGCATCCACCAAGAACAGGAGAGTCTCATGTAGACTGTCCACCTTTGGGCCCTGCTTCTCTGCTGGCTATGACACTGTCTCAACACCCCTAAACCTCAGGACAGTTGCGGTCCAATCAAGGAGAACAAGAGGCATGTCCGCTGAGGCTTAGGCACCAGTTCCAACAGACTTGCAGCTCTCCGGATTTGGACCAAGAGGTTTCTAGAGAGAGGCGGCAGATCCCCTTTACACTAGGGAATCTGTTTCACATGCTTCTACCAAGAAGTGCAAGAAGAAGAGGTCTAAAGATGCCCTGTCTTGTCATGATTCACAGGAGAGGACTCAACAACAGCCTCTACCAGTACTGGAGACTTCGGAGCCAATAGGATTTCACTTCTCTCCTCAGGAGACTCCAGCCTCGGTACTGCCTGCAATCTCAGGTGATACCCTTGTTTACAGTACCTCTCCTGCTACCACGCCTTCTATCTTTGAAACCTTCAATGCTTTCATGGTTTCTACCATTTCTGACACCATTGTCTCTTCCACACCACCTAACATCCCTATTGTCTACAGTGATCCATCTGCCTAGTGATCAAAATGTCCTGGCAGACATGCTCAGCTGCACTTCTCTTTCCTGCTATGAACGCAGGCTGCACACAGGTATCATGAAGATGCTCTTCTAGGCTTGGAACACTCCTTTAGTAGATCACTTCACATCTCCCCTAAAAAAACAGTGTCATATCTTTTGCTTCAGGACCAGTGGGGATGACAGATTACTGGGTGCATTTCTGTACAGCTGGACAGCACCTGTAATGTCTACCATTCCCTCTTGTTCCTCTTACCACCAAAATGCTGGCAAAGATTTGACAGGACAGAGCCAAAGCCATACTGATCACCCCATGGTGGCCAAGGCAACTGTGGTTGTCCCTGTAATGCTGCTCTCATGGGGTCAGTATTGGAGGCCTCCATCCAGACCGAACCTATTTACCATCCACAAGGACAAGGTGAGATCCCTTAAATTTATGGCATGGAATCCACTTCTTTCAACAAACCATCTTGGGTGGTAAGGTGCATCATTGAAGCAGAGCACAAACCCTTCGCTAGACGTTCTTATTCATGTAAATGGACCAAATTCATACACTTCCTCCTTGGAAAGCAAGTCAATCCAGACACCTTCGGTACCATTGATATTCTAGACTTCTTTGGGTTGCTGTCAGATAAAGGAATCTCTCTTTCTTCCATAAAATGTTATCTCTTAGCAATATCTTGGCATATGCAGAGACAGGGGAACCTTCCTGCTCTTCAGACCCTCTCATCAAAAGATTCTTGAATGTTTACAAGAATCTCCATCCTTCTATCTCAGCCTCTATACCAGAATGGAATCTGTAGCTCGTTCTATTGCAGCTCTCACAGAGGCCGTTGGAGCCCATGGCTACCTGTGACATCCACCTTCTTTCATGGAAGACAGCCTTTCTGTTGGTTGTCACTTCAACTAAGAGGGCAGGCGAGTTTTGCACACTTAGAGTGGACCAGCCCTATCTCCGGTTCCGCAAGGAGAAGGTAGTACTTCATCCAGACATCTCCTTCCTCCCTAAGGTTGTTTCAGCCTTTCGTCTGAACCAAGGTATCATACTTCCTCCCTTCATGCAAAATCCAACCTCAGACTTAGAACACAATCTTCATTGCCTTGATGTCATGCGTACCCTGGCTTTTTATATGCAGTGCACAGTCGCCTTCAGGAACTCTCAGACTTTTTCTCTGTTACTCCTCTGCTAAGAAAGGACTACCAGTATCCTCTCAGAGAGTGTCCAAATGGGTGGCATCCACCATTCGTTTTGCTTACGAACTGGCGGGCATGCAGCCCCCTACTCAACTAAGAAGCCACTTTACCAGGGCCCTGGCTGCTTCCACTGTATTCTTGCAAGGGGTGCCACTGCATGAGATTTGCAGAGCTGCTATGTAGTCACAGCCTTCCATCTTGATCTCTCATTACAGACTGGACAACAGGTCAAGAGTGTGTTTGGGAGGGTGGTATTGTTCTCTTTGGTTGTATGACGCTCCTACCTCCTAGGGTTAGTGGCTCACTAGTCTCCCATTTGTGTCAGTCATAGAGGCCACAAAGAAGAATGGGTTGCTTACCTGTAACTGTGGTTCACTGAGTGGTCATCTGTGAACTCAACACAACCCCACCCAACTTCCCTCTCCGTCTCCTGCTCTTTCCTTTGTCCTTTGGCTACTGGCCATGAAATTGAGGATTTTGGCAGGAAGGTGGCTATGCAGCCTCAGTGGATAGAGGCAGGATTCCCACCAAAGCACTTGTCCTTAAGGTCTAGAACGTTTTAAACCACACACGAGGCACAGATGACCCATCTGTGTGAGTTCACTGATGACCACTCAAAGAGTGACAGTTACAGGTAAGGAACCTGTTCATATTGGCACTCAAAGGCCACTTTGCAGGGTTCAACTTTTGTTTCTCAGCAGTGATGCCAAAACAAAGTACAGTATAATTGATTGCAATATAACTATTTGGAAAAAAAACTAGTGGTGTGTCAAACCCTTGCTTGGACATACCGGTAAGAAACAGATCTCTGGGTCAAGTAGTGTGGGCTTTGCCTGCATCCATCATGTAATATAACTGGGAGGGAAATAATCTTTATTTTTGATGCTGGGATGGCTGTTCAGCTGTTGGAAGAAACACTTTGATTTATGAGGCTTGCATGGGAGATGAAGTTGATATGTTGTCCCCCAAGCTTTGACTATTCATTTACTCCATTTCAGTTTCCTGGGGGAATTTCCATTTTATTAACTAAACAGCCCCTTGTCTAAGTCAGACTGCCAAGTTACTGTCTGATTGTTTCGTAGCTTCCATTTGAAAAAGAGCCAGTTGGCAAAAGTTCCCTTAATCTGATCAAATAAAGCTAGAGATGATGGAAGGATTACTCACTGAAACCAATGGAACTTAGTCATGACTAACTTAAATCACATTGATTTCAGCAGGTCTGCTCTAAGTGTGGCCATATTTGAATTCGACCAACTCAAAGCTCCATTGGTGTCAGTGAATCTGCTTTAAGTATGACTACCTCTACCTTGATTGCCTTGACCCACTGTGTACCTAATGCGCTACCAAGTAGATGCTGAATGGCACTTTATGATTTTATATCCTTCAGTGTAAATATGGCACAAGATGACAGCAGTGGCCAGGACTGTGGCTATGTGACATTGTGTTGTACAGAAAAGAGGATAGTATTTCACAGTATGAAACACAATTGATTCAATTACAGGGGACAAACAAGCACAGGTCAGCTAAGCATTAGACTAATGCTAAAGTTTCAATATTCTGGTTGAAAAATGGCAAGAAAAATCCACAGCAAATGAAGTATAAAAATAACTCAGCCTTCAAGTCATGACAGGGAAATGTCCATGTCCTCAGCAATTTCGGCTTCCCTGCTGAAGAGAAGTGACAGCACTGTAACTGTTAAAATAAAAATATAAGCCTCCTCCAGAATTCTAGAAAGAATAGCATGACCTCCATTCAGTGTGCATATTTGCAACTGACAGCAGGGACAATTTTAGCTTCAGGACTGGATTCTAATTCCACATTCTCTACCTGCTGTTAATGTGCACCAAACTTTCCCTGTTTTCCTTTAAGGATGACCAGGGCAGAGTTCTTAAATATTTCCATCCTGAGGCTATACAATCTTGTCTGATTCATGTTTGTATCTATGAAAAGCAATCTGTGCATTAGCCCCCTGAAAAAAAAACTATGTGCAGTGAATGAGTAATCTGTGCTATTACGTAGCACACAACATTAAATTTGCCTTAACCAATTGATAACTCATAGTACAAGTGCACACGATCCATATGACAACATTTTAACAAATGCAGTGCTACTGGTAAGTATAATGTAATTTTTGATCCACCCACACCAAATGTCTCCTGAACACAGTCCCTTTGAAATCTATAAAATAAGACATAAACACTTTATGCACCCTTTATTAAGGAGTGTGCATTAAGTTTGTGGTGGATCGTATTCTTTATTAGAACTAGCATGGTGCAGTGGTTTGACCACTGGATTACAGCCCTAGAGACCAGGATTTGATTCCCCACTTGGCCACAGAAGCCCACTGGAGTCACCTTGGGTACACCACACATTCTCAGCCCCAGAAAACAATGCAATAAGGTTACTTTAGCGTCACCGTAAGTCAGAAACAACAAGAAACCTTCATTGGTTTCATTTTTAAATGCCATGAAATACTACATACATTTCTTTTAACATCAAGAAAGAAGTGATTACTGCTCTCCAGAGACAGTGTGGCTAGAGTGATGAACGAGAGTGATGGAGAAGCCCAGATTCAAATCTCCACTCAGCCAGTAAAATCTCACAGATAACATTAGACTCATTACTTTCTTTATCTCACAAGGTGCACAAGTAAAACAAAACCAGGAGAGAAGAATCTTGTTCATTGCCCTAAACATCTTGGAGGAAAGCTGGAACATCAGATGTAGCAGTAATGACAACAAATGCCACATAATACCGTACTTTTCTTCCAAAGTCAGGCAAGAGATGGTCCTGCCCATTCTGTTCAACAGAATCTCTTAGGTAAGGCCTGGGGAAACTGTGATCCTCCAGAAGTTGTTGTAAATCTCATCAGTCCTAGCTATCCTGGCAAGTGGTGAATAATGATGGGAACTTTGGTTCAACAGCATTTGAGCAGCCACAGGTTTCCCAACACAGCAGTAAACTATGCTTAATAAAAAGGGATTTCATACTTCATTAAGAAGAACTCTAAAAAAAAGCACATCTTTGAAAATAGAAATACTGATATTTAAACAACTTGGTTCAAGGCTAACCGGATCATATTATCTCATACAAACCTGTAGAGTTTTGAGATCCTTGAGGAGAACTTTTTCTCAGTCCAGCCACCTGTGGAGGAATGTCTACATCCAGATTATCTGAAAGTCCATTATCTCCCTATATGATCTTGCCCTACTCTTATGATCTTTGGGAAAGGACTTTCTCCCACTCCCACCATCCTCACAAGCTCATTTGGTGAGGACACAGGATACAGTTTTCTTGCTGGCTGCTACTAGGTGATGGAACTCCCTCCCAAGGGTGGCTCGGGTGGTCCCTCTCTGATCTCTTTTTGCTAGCAGGCAAAGACCTTCTTACTTAAATAGGCCCTCAGGTTCTAAGTGCTGAGGGAGAAAGAAGTTCAGTGGGTATGCAGTATTTTTTATGATGTGCTGAATATGTTTTTAATTGCATTAAATTCATGTTTAAATTGGATTGGTTGTTAATAAGTTTTTAACTTTTCTACTAAGTGGAAGAAAGGCATGAGATATATACACATGAGAACACATATGCACGCACATACACATATATAATAAATAAGTTTGGTGGGGAGGCAATGAAGGGCTTTTTTTGGCAGCTTCTGACAGGATGTGCAATCCCTGCCAAGAAGTCTGGCTGTCCCCCTCCCACAGCTGTCCTTCTACCAGCAGGCAAAAACATTTTTATTCAGGGGTGGGGTTGGCATATCCCTGTTGCTAAGTATGGAGCTTTTAATATGTGGGTGCTAGACTTCTTAACTGCTGTGTGTTTAATGTTATTAGTTTTTTTAATTGTGTTTTAATTGTGTGTGTGTGTGTGTGTTTATTTGTATCTTTTTAGGTAACCTTGTGACGAGTCTTCATTTCCAGTTTTGTTGAAAAGGCAAGATATAAATCAAATCACATCACTCAATAAAATTATTAAGCTTTTCCTCTAGTACTATTTGGATTCCATGCAAGGCAGAGAAAAGAAGGAAAATCAAAATATGTTAATCCATGTATACGAACAAAAGTTGAAGATTTTAGTTGCTGCACAGCAAAGAACTAAATAGAAGACACAAAGGCCATGTTATCAAAGACAAAATATTGTTAACAGGAGGCAAAAACACTAGAACCCCAAACTATATAATGTTGTATTTTCCAACATAACATTTTACATTAAGTGTAAAATAGTTTTTTTTTTAAAGTCAGGCTATTTAACTAACCCAAAATGAAGAACTATACAGTAAACAACATTTTAAAAAAAGTTTTGACAACAGTAGGTGGAATTCTCATTCTGTGTGTCAAGAAAATCAATGCAAAATTATAATTAATTATTTTTATTATTAAATTTCATTAATAGCATGTCCTGGGAAAATAATATTCGTGAAAGGTGGAAAATACCTTCTTAGAATAAATAAACGAATACCTTGGCAAGAATTTTTTTATCCTGTTTCTTAAATATTAAAAATATAACTCTGCAAGTATTTCTGCTTTGGTGTCTTATAATAACAAAAAGAAATTATTTCAAATGACCACCCTTTTCCTCCCAAAAGAACAATGCATAGTTTGTCCATTTACCAGAACAAGCTGGTTCTGATGCTGCTGTTCACAATGAATTAGAGTGAATTATTTATGAATACTGTGAAAGCTTACAACCATCTCTTCTTGCCCCCTGAGGAACTAATGGGACTAAGGTCTCCAATGGCCGATGCTCTATAGTTCCCCTACCTACAAGAGTCTTTTAATACACTAAGGCTTCGGCTGTTTGAGTCAAATCTTCTGGCAAAAGTATCATATTGATAACTCTTACATTAGTGACTGACTGGAATGTTCTGACAATCCTTTACAGAGACACACACACACACACACAACACACAAACTAAAATAATATCGTATCTAGGAGATTCACAGTGAATTTCAGGGACTGCCATCTCTCTATTGCTGGCCACTTATCTGAACTGTGAAAATGGGCAAATATTTCAACTTAGATCAAGGGTCTCTTGAACTATGGCTTGTAACAAGTTACAGCATTCTGGCTTGCCTCAAGGTATGGTTAAGGGTTTAACTTAATATTCCAGGCTGCTGCTAAATTTCATTCAAGCTGGCAGCAATCTCTGTGTTATCTTCAGTAGGGTCTACACTGAGTGGAATGTACCAGTAGTGGAGGAAAAAGAGATATGACCTGAATTTAATTTCAAGAGCACTATTTCTTCCTGTTATTACCATATTTATTTTTCACTTTTAACACTGTAATGCAATGTGTCCTGAGTTTACAGAGAGACACTCTTGAAAGGGCATTTGATTTCAGTCCACACCAGCTCTGACACTAACATAGGTATTTGCAATTAATAGAAATGAAATACTATTTTTAGACTCACAAATAAGGGTAATTTTTTACATATAAATATTGACTGAAGAACCAACAGGATACACACAGTTTAAAAACTGAAAATACACTGGAAAAACAAAGCACACCAGATTGTTTGGGCAGGAAATGTAGGATAAACACTTTTAATTTTTGAACTAAGAAACACATGACACTTGAGAAAAGGTAATATTTGAGAACCAAAATCAGGTGCGCTAGGTTTAAGCCTGTGCCTGTTCTTCTGGAACTGTTCACATTTCTTAATTAAGGCCACTTGCATGCTGTGTGTCATTTTCAAAATCTTTGATGAATAATCACATCCTTTTTAAGAGAAACTTCTAAATTGTAAAGGCTGCAGTTGCAAAAAACTCCTTGAGCTTATTCTTCTGAGAACTGGCAGCCTTGGTCCTCTGCAGAAAGACAATTGTCCCTACACGTTTTTCCAACCTTTGCTAAGAAATAACAACAACAACAACAACCCTAATGATAATAGCAGCCCTTTAAAACAATACTGAAAACAGTATCAACTCATAAAAGTATGTAGCACAACATGGTCTAGATTTATAATCTATCTAGGAATTATAATTATAAGGAGTACCAGTCTACTGTTTCAAAACAATTATGAAAAATCTGGAAAGAAACTGAAAGAGATTTAGAAAAATGAGTAAAGTTAAATTTATCCCTTTTGAAAGCTGCAATAATAAAAGCAAATGTTTTGCTAAGACTTCTACTTCCAAATAATCCCTGTCATAAAAATGTGCTGCCTTTTGTACAATGGCAGAAAGAAATTTCCAGATTTGTTTGGCAGGCAAGGAAACTCAGAATAAAATTTAAAACACTGTATGACGCTAAAGAAAGAGGTGGTCTGGGAATTCCTAATATTAAATTGCATTGTGAGCCCCCACTCTTTTTTGTATAGTTGAAGGAATGGGTATTGCTTAAGAGATTAGAGACTCCTGGATATTGAAGGTCATGATTTAAGATTTGGGTGGCATGGTTATCTTTGGTATGGTAATGTTAAAGCACATGCTAAATTTAAAAATCATTGTATTATAAATGCTCTTTTATGAGTTTGGCATAAATAAAAGTAGAGACTTTCTCCTAATATAATATTAGCTACCTCACACAGGCAGTCTTTTTCAGGGAAGAATGGGTTAAAAATTGGAGATGTTTGTTTTATGGTGACCTTTTGTAATTTGAACAAGACAGCTGGGAGCTGAAATCAAGTGGGATGCTTCTTAAGGAAGGTAAAGATCTTATCTGGTTTGTTTATACACAACTAAAAGATATATTTAATTAAGATAAGAGTGATCTAGGCATAGAGATTGGAGAAAGTTGTGTAAGGATCATGACTACGTCATTGAAAAAGTATATAAATGCCTTTTGAAACTAAAGACAAAAGATGAACCTATAAAAGAGTATATGATAAGGTGGGCCCAAAATTTTGGACACAATGTTCAAATGGATGTATGGGGAAAAAATGTGGTCTGAAGATATAGAATTTACTTTATATAGTAATTTAAAAGCAAACAAGTATGAAATTTTGTATAGATGATTGTTGTTAATGCTGTGTGCCTTCAAGTCACTTCTGACCTATGGGACCCTAAGGTAATGCTATCGCAGGGTTTTCTGCTGCTGAAAATTGGTTTCGAGCAGGGAATCAAACCCTGGTCTCCAGGGTCATAGTCTGACACTCAAACCACTACACCATGCAGGCTCAGCCAAGATTTCTAGTATGTGCCAATTATGCACTGAGCCAAAGGCATTGCTGATGTAAAGCCAGGCCACAGTACGCTGTCTTCTGGAAGAGCAGACAGTACCCATAACTGTTTGTGTTAGAAAGTTATGTTCGTAGCAGCTCTCACATGACACAAAGCCCTTTTGCTGAGGGCTAACAGTCTGGCCAGTGATGGCCCAGTCTGTAACTCTGGCAGAAATGCAGCTTGTGTAGATCTTACAGATGGTGCCATAGAAGGAGATCCAGGCAGCATATGTTTAGATCCACAGGATCATCCTTTTTGTGGATGAGGATGATATGATCATGGCTTTTTTTCAGTCGGTTGGTGTATAACAGAAATGCTTACTGTGCTTGAAGATAGCTGTTAGGGCTAAGCATGCAGGGTCAGGCTTCTATAGCAAGCTATACAAATGGTATCTAACTCAAAATAAGCTGTCAAAAATGTCTAAAAATGCTTCAAATCAACGTTGGAGATGTCAAGTCAAGGAGGGTTCCTTTTCATATGTGGTGGACTTGTAATAAGGTCTTGTGATAAGTCATTGGTCTAGGATTTATATGTCAATCCAACATTTTAAAAAGACATTTAGGGTTTTATAGGTCAGAACCAGCACTTTGAATCATGCCCAGAATGGACCAGCAGCCAGTGGAGCTGGTACAACAAGAGAATTGCATGTTCCTTGTAGCCAGCCCCAGTCAACAATGTGGCTGCAGCTCTTTGGCACAGCTGAAGTTTCTGAACTCTCTACAAAGGTTGCCTCACACACAGCATGTTACCACAATCCAATAGACCTGTCACTAAGGCATATGTTCTTGTAGTCAAATCTGACATAGGACAACTGGAGGAGGGGAAGAAATGGCAAAGACAGTGAATAGAGAACCCTCAGATTGAATATTGGTTATAGTCACATTTTTTCAGCTGGGTGCTCTGAAAAAAAGAACTGTAGACTCTTAACCTCTGATAATGTTTCCAATTGTAGCAAAATGGCCAGTGGCACCACCTAGAGATCTTGGGATGGTGTTTTTTAAGTCTACCTCATTTCTGTCAAGAAGGGGGGCAAGCTAGAAGAAGTTGATGTGCAGCACTGAAGAGTCTTGTGGGGGACAATGCAGCCCCCCACTTCTGGCAATTGTCCACTCCTGGAATAGAGGAAAAGTAGTATGACTGGTGGGAGATTCAAAGATGTTACTCAGATGACTGAATCATGTTGTTTATGTCTGGTGAAAAGATATTATTTCACAGGTTGGAAGGGATGTTTGAGTGGCAGAGATGTTCGCAAAGAAGGTCAAAGTGACAAAGCTCTTGAACAATACAATGACAGCAAATAGATGTCAGTTGAAGCCAGGAGCAAAATGGGCAGTTGAATAACACAGAATTAACACTTGGATCCAGCGTTGGAGCTACCATTTTCATTTTCTGGATATGATCTAGAGTCTTCTATAGACAAACTCAAAAAGTCTGTGCCGTCAAAAGGCAAGTTCCTAATTTAAGGCTGACCCCTTTCAGGCATATTGGCAATTCCAGATAAGCATGTTGATACAGAGGTATAGCACTTTCCACAGTGTTCAGTCCACACTGTCACCTGATGGGCAGTTAAATCACTGAATGGTCAGAAGGGCACTTTGGACTGAAAGATCATCATCATCATTTGCTGCCTAAAAAAGGTGAGCATCTTTTCTCACTAAAACTGCTGGTAAGCAGCCATGCAACTTTGGTAGCTGGAGATGTGAAGAGCCAAGGCTGCCACAAAGTAGAATATGCCCTGTAGCATCTATTTCCCCCTTAAGTATACCTAGCTTCAATGACTTCAACATGGCTATTTCAGATTATGGAATTGCAGAACTTACTCCTAAGACTGATAGTATTTCTCTTTCTCTGTTGGAGAGTTTCTTTAAATTTTCTGCCCCATTAAGTGAGTTGTCTCACACCTTCATTCCCCCCTCCCTGTCTTTCCTTTCATGCTGTAGGCTTCTACACCAGGAGATTTTCCCCACAAAAGCTTCCATGGTGGCGGCAGCAGCACAGCACAAGAAGCAAGAGGAGGAGGAGGAAAAGAGAAGAGAAGTTATTTAGAACAGTAATGGTCAGAAAACTAGAAGAAATGCAACTGCTGAAAACAAAATATTCACTTTAAAGAGCCTGAGCCATATGGCATGAAAAATTCAACAAAAACAATAATATTGCATGGCACTTTTAGGTTCAGGGTAAAAAACACTGGTTCACAGAAGCTAACTAGACTGTTAGCTAACTGTGTGTGTGTGTGTATAAGAATCTAGTATTTTATAAGAATTATAAGAATCTAGTAATATTGTTTCTCCTCCCTACTTTTCAGGAAGCATTGAGGGGTTTGACCCACCCAGCTCCCCTACTCTTTTCCCCACCTCTCTCCCCACAGATGCTTCCTATTTTGCAAGGACCATCCTAGTTTCTTCTGAGTCTTATGAAAGCACTCCGGTCCCGGCCACCAGGGATAGTGAAAGTGGACTTCAAACAAAGGTCCCATCCCCCAGTGACTAACCTGAACAAAGCTGTGACCCTGACTCTCGTAGTGATGTGCACAGTGACGGGGGTCTCCGGACTGGTGGTAGCTGCCATTTGCTGGTACAGAGTACAGAAAGAGGTGCACTTGGCTCAGAAGATAGCATACACAGCCAGTTGAGGGAATCAGTACCAGTACCACCAGCCCAGTGCATACATGGACTCTAAACTAGCTCAGTCCTGCCAAATTCACCACTATCAACACCAGGAGAAACTTCTCACCAGTGAGGACAGAGAACCCCCTAAACCAGTAGAGTAAGCATCCACAGAATCAGAGACTGAAAATGGAGATTACACTGTGTATGAATGTCCTGGACTGGCACCGACTAGAGAAATGGAGATCCACAACCCTCTCTTTGACACCACAACCCTGCGCCGATGCCCTCCCTAAATGCATAACCTCTCTTCTCCACTTTTTCTCCCCCTCCCCTTCTTTCTTCATCCACCGCTCTACCTCCTGGCTTGATGCAAGGAGGATTCAGTCCTATCCACTGGGTGCTGTTTCTCTGTTCTATTCCAGAGGGAATCCCCTGAATTACACAATCACCCATTGTCATTGTATCATTCCACCCTAATCCTATGGAAATTACTTAAAGGTGGAAGGATGACCAGCAGTAGAGTAGATTACCATAAAATCAAGATCTCACCATGCTGAGTAACAACAACAACAACAACAACAACAACAACAAAGAATCTAGTATTTTGTTTAAAAGAAGGCTATTTTGGATGTTATTCTTTTCAAGGGCAACAGCATGCCAATAAAGCATCACTTATAAATTTATGTAGGGAGCACACTTACTTCACCCTATCCAGTCACATGCAGTTTTGCCTCAACTGCCACCAATTAACACTTTCTTTTTATTTACAAAATTAGACTTCCTGAACTCATTGTTGCAGTTAACTCTCAGATAGACTTAATGATTAACGTACAATCAGAAACAAAGAACTTCTTTGTACTTACATCCACTGGCTTTACTAGTTTCCAAACTCCACTAACCAGATAAATAAACTTCAAGCATTATGAAGCAGATATGCAAAGTACATGAACTAAAGTTGTCTGACAAGAGGTACTCAGAATGACCATAGAGGTAAATGCTGTCCTGGAAGGAGAATAGTTACCTGTAAATTAAAATGGAAAAGCCCAATTTTCCTGCCTCTGTTTTACTACTTCTATTTCCAGTCAGCTCACAGCTAGAGGTAGCTTTATTTTCCATCTATGCACAATTTGTATAATATTGGAGAGTAAAATGTAGACACTGTGAACACAACATTGATATTTTCCTTCCCCTATTTTACCACCTTTGTATGAAGACGCGTGTGAGCTTCAAAAGTTAGCATGATGTATTCTGTGTGTGTTTTGTAGGCCTAGTAAAGACAAGACAGATTCTGAATGTTGCTTTTCAGACACATTTGTTATATATTGCCAGCATCTATACTGATATTTACACTTACTTCAGTAGATTCTGCAGCATGTAAAGAAAGCATTTATCCAGTATGGTGTAGTGGCTGGAAATTGGAATACAACCCTGGAGGCCAGGGTCTGAATCTTTACTCAGCCACGGAAACCCATTGGGTGACTTTGGGAATATCACACATTCTCAGTCGCAGGGCTGTTGTAAGTTGGAAACAACTTGAAGGCACACAACCACCACCACCACCACGACAAGAAGTGGCTCAAAACTTAGGAGTTAGTGGGAAAGCAAATGTGTATAAAGAATAAACACAGTGATCACCTTGCTATAGACCATGGCACTGTGAAATGTACTGAGAACATCAACATTACAGCAGCTTTGCTGGGAAAAATTGCGGCAGATTAGCCATTCTAAATTCTACTCTCCCATCTATTCAGTAGTATTCAGTGTAAAGGCAGAGATCACTTGTGCAAATTCATAAGTAAATGGCATCATGCCATTTTAAAACAGCCAATATTATTTCATATGTATGGATAATCAAAGAACGGATATCCAACACTGCTTCTTTTAAAAATCCATTTTACTTTTTGGGTTTTCAGATGTACATTTAGCTGTCAAATGAGTATGAAAGAGCTAAAACAGCTGCTTCTAAGAAAACTTTGGTGGTATTTTCCCCCTGACATTCATCCAAGACCCCACATTGTGCAGTAATTCCTCTTCCTTTCAACCTTCACTCTGACTCTCAATGATTACAGAAGAGCTTCCTTTTTAAAATATCATAAAATTTATTCTAAATATAGATGGAGATCAGCAGCACTACCATACACACCAGATTTCAAACCTGCTAAAATTTGCTAAATTGTTCTTTGTATAATGGTGCATTTCTCAAGATAATTTCTGCATTGTTTAATACATTAGACTACCAGCAAACCTTAATAGCAAGACAATCTTTGCAATAACTTCAGGCCTCCCCACAGGTACATTCAAGGGTGGTTTGCTTCAGACAGCTTCAATGGAAGCTATTTTAAACACTGCTCATTTTTATTTGTACCTTTGCTTTGTTCTTGTCTAGCTGAAGAGAAAACTTTCAAGCTGACATTATGTTTATCAGGACAGTTTCCCTAACTGCTAAACCTCGGCTACATTCCCAAGCACCTTTGCTTGTAGAGTCGTTCTAACACACTGCTTCGGAGCAGCTAAGCATTACTAAGCATTACTGGGTGGGTGGAAAGACTGAATAAAGAATTCTGGTGAAATTAACATATGGGTAACTGTGTGTGTCCGTATTCACAGCATATGCATGAGAGGAATGTACATTAAGAGTGGAGGGCAAATAGTTGGAATGGATGCAAAATGTATTGGTTTGAATTGTATGTGTGTGAACCAGAGACATTATACAGATAGGAAGATGCTTGCTGAAGGAGTCTACAGATGGCAATGTATACTATACCGAAGCTGTCAAGTGGTTTTAAGGAGATCAGTTGAACAATGGCTGCCCTGGAAGAGACTGTTTCACGCATCTGCCAATACACCTACCATTTCACCATATTAATCAAATCTGTAAAGACTGAATTTACGATTTCTTTTTGTCCATAGTTATCATGGTTTTTTTAAAAATCATTTTAAACTATATCCTTCCTTACATCAAAATACAGTTATTTTAATCTAATATAAAGCTAGTATAAAATACAAAGAACTCCAGTCTATATAGCTAGATGCTGCTCTTCAGTTATTTTATTTTTCATTCTATTTATATGCTGTGTTTTAGCCAAAGTCATTCAAAAGAACAGTTAAATCACACAATGCTATCTTTATGCATTACCAGCGTTCTACCTACCCCCATGAAAATTTAACATGTAATCTGCTAGTCATCAGGTGTTTTCCTGAAATTTTGATGTGGAAAACCTGCCTCTTCAGGGGACTGTAACCCATCCAGGACAGGTTGAATCCTTGTCTGTCAACCAGGGTATTTCAACTAGCCAAGAGCACCCTTCTTGTCTACATTAAGCTTCAATTTTCTTGTATTTGTCCAGTTCACTGTTGATGCCAGACAACAGTTCAGAATTGAGCTTCCTTGAAGTTCAGTGAAAATGGGAAACAGAGTTGGGTGTCATCAACATACTGGCAGCACCTAAGCCCAAACTTCTGCACAACCTTTCCTAGAGGTTACATGAATATGTTGAACGGTATTTGTGACAAAACAGAGCACTGAGAGGCTCCACAGACCAGAGGCCAAGAAGTCAAAAAGGAATGCCTCAGTACAAGCTTCTGGGTTTGCCCCTGAAGAAAAAAAAAAAAAAGCCACTGTAAAACAGTGACTCTAAGATCTATACCAGCAATGCAACCAAGAAGGATACCACGGCTGATGGTATCAAAAGCCACTGAGAGGTCCAGCAGAAGGCTAAGTTGCTTACCTATAACTATGGTTCTTAAAGTGGTCACTTGTGAATTTATTCACGAGTCTTTCTGCACTAGCACAACTGAATATTTGCAAACTTCTACACTTAGGTTTTCCCTCTGATGAAGCTCAACCCCTTTCTACCACACTGCTTCCCAACAACTTCCTGCCCACTCACCTAAGTTCCAGTCAGCTGTGTATATGACAAAACTAGAAAGAGGCATACCAGGAGAGCTCAGAGGGTAGGCTGCGTGAATTTACAGATGATCACACAAAGAAATACAGCTAAGTAACCTATCTTTCTTTTTTGTGGACTCTGTGACTCACAGATATTACATGTGAGCTACTAACCAGGATAGTGGGAAGCTGTCATGCCATAACAGAAGACAAGTAACAAAAGTTACTTGGTCATGAGATACCAGATCCAATCTGTAACAAGAAAAGAAGTGTCTTCTATTGGGATCCCTGCCAAAAAAGCAAAGGAAGCAGCAACAGCTCTGGTGGAATGACAAGAGCAGATGATAGTCAGTTGATAAGTCAACCTGACTGTGGACTCAACCTATTTAGACAGTCTTCAGGCTGAAAATGGAAGTCTTCTTCTCTGACCCCACAACAAATAAATGGCAGAGGAGTCTGATGAAAGGAAAAACAACACTATACCTAGAAAGCTATAGACATCTTTTCACATTTAAATAATTCAGGGCCCCCTCTTTATATGAAGTGCAATTCAGAAACAAAGCTCAAGTAATTGTGACATGCGAAACGGTGAAACTATGTTCGGCAAAAAAAGAATGTCAGGTCATAAGGTAGCTTGATCCCAAAAATTAAAGAAAGAGAGGATCAGATGTGAAGATCACAAGCTCAGTAACTCTACTCCGTGACGAGACAGATAGATACATAGATGGATGGATGGATGGGTGGGTGGATGGACGGACAGACAGACGGATGGACAGACGGATAGAAGAAAGCAAGGGAACTGTAGATAGTCTCTAAGATGGAACCATCAGATGGACCATGGGATGAAGATTATGGAAACCCCTGAGAAGAGGAAGTATGAGTTGGAGAACAAGTATTTGCCAAAATATCAGCCAAAATATCCACAAAGAAGCAGAGACTTCAGTGTCACCAAGTGAGATCAGAAAGGATAGAATGTGTTACATTTGGACCTGACTGTATGGAATTTATTGGATGTTCCAGAAAGTGAAGAAATTCACACCACTTTTGTCTATATGATTTCCTTGCTGCAGTTGTCATTGCAGCAGGAAAAAAACACATTTCACTTGATCTGAGAGTGGTTTTATCCTTCCTTTGGTGAGTCATAGTTCCGGGTGACACAACCTGCCTTCCCTGCTAAGTGAGAAGATGTGACACCAATCACAATCTGTGAATCTGGTCCCTGCATATTCTGAGCAGGGTGGAGAACCACAGCTGGTGTGGGCATTATGGAGTGATCAGTATATAATTAGGGATGGAATCCATGATCTTGGCAATGACTGGTAGGCACAGGGAAAAGAAGTAATGTGTGCATGAACATTCTGTTCCAAATGAAAAGAAACACACCTCCTTGAGCACATGGTACTGAAGGCCACCTTGTGAAGAATCAACAGTACTACATGTGCAGATGAGTGGCAAAAAGTTCTAGAGTCAGGAAATCTACCTGTAAAAGACTTTGAGGAAGATCTTTCCATCTAGTTGTCATCTATGTGATGAAGTCTGTGCTCTCTCAGAGCATATTGTTCCTATGCTCAGAGCATATTGTTGTGCCCCCCAAAAACAAGACCACAATCTGGGGTCTTGGACAGACTTCATTACTGTTAGCATGTTGATCTGAGGTGCTCATTTCAGCGGTAGCCATTATTCTTGATAGAGTATGGGATTAAATAAGCCCATCATCCTAGGAGGCATCAGTAGTCACTGTGGCTGACAGCCCTGGTGGCCTGAAAGGCACTCCAGCTCTCAGTAGTGGCACCTCTCAATCCAAAGGTGCCACTACAGCATATGGTAGAGTAAGCAGAAATGAGTGGTGGTCAGTTTTTGAGGAGAACTGATGTGAAGTAGATCTGAAGCAGTTGCATATGAACTTAGCCAAAGGGCATAAAATAAACACCAGGAGATAGTTGGATCAATATATGAAAATACACATACCAAAGATTGATTGTTGCAAACAACTGTTGCACTCTTCTTCAGCAATGGAAGAGGCTGACAAGATAAAATAGCAGAAGGCAGACTCTATGGAGGTCTCAGAGATGACAGTCTTGAGTCTTCTCTCATATATGTGGTAGGCAGAGAATAGTAGAACTGAGAGACTTCATCCTAGTACGCATGATGATAATCATATTGGCTTGGCTCCTCATAAGGTGATTCCACTGAAGTGGTGAAAAAAAGTGTTCACAATAAGGATGATACTGATGTGATGTCAGAGGAAGTTAATATCAAGCTCTTGACTACATCCTCTGGAAGCTCTGGATCCAGAGTAAAATGGGGACTAATGGCAAGGGCTAAGATTATTGTACCATTCCTAAATGAGATCTGCAACAAGAAAGATCCAGTAAATCTGGCTGGTCTCCTATGGCATGATACAAAGAGGCCCAAGATAGAACAGAAGATCTCTCTATGATCTCACCTGCTGATACAGAACTGAGAAGCTAGGCATCCCCAAGATCCTGAGAGGTCAAAATGAATTTTTCCTCTAATACCTTTTAAATACCAAAGTAGGACAACAAACTCTCAAAGGAAGATCTATGTCTGAGATTCTGACAAGGCCAAGATGCTCAGCACAAAAGAGTATATCTAAAGTATGACTAACCCAACCATATGACCATATGAGTAATGGGAACGATAGGGTGGGACATTGGGATTTTAGGCTGTGAAGTACAAAGCTTCCTCTTCTTCTGAACAGAAGGCTCTAGATATTTACTCTTATATTTCTTCTTAGCCATCTTATGAGAGGTCTCAATAGTCTTGCTGGGTGTTCTTAGTAATAACAATAAAATAAAAACAGACATGTCCACAGCAAAAGGAAAAACAAAGAAATGATAGGGTCACTGTGTGGAGAAGATGCCCAATTACTAACGGGTAAAGAGAAAAGGCAGAGCTACTACCACCTTCTTTGCCTCAGTTTTCCCCCAAAAGGAAAGAAGTACTCAACCTGGAAGGTGGGGAGTGGGGGGGGGATGTAACACAGAATAGGTAGAGAAGTAGTACAGGAATGCCTGGCTATTCTAGATGGATTCAAGTCTCCAGGGCCAGATGAATTACATCCAACAATATTAGAAGAACTGGCATAAGTCATTTCAGAACCACTCACAATAATCTTTGAGAACACAAGTCCCAACAGACTGGAGGAGGGCAAATGTTGTCCCCATCTTCAAAAAGGGGGGAAAAGAGGACTCAAATAATTATCACCCAGTCAGCCTGACATCAATACCCGGAAAGATCCTAGAGCAGATCATTAAGCAGTCCGTTTGTAATTACTTAGAAAGCAATGCTGTAATCACTAAAACTCAACATGGATTTCTCAAAAATAAGTCATGCTAGACTAATGTCATTTCTTCTTATGACAGAGTTACAAGCTTGATAGATGAAGAGAATGCTGCGGACGTGGCATATCTTGATTTCAGTAAGGCCTTTGGCAAAGTTCCTTATGGAATTTTGCAAGGAAGCTAGTAAAATTCAGGCTGGCCAGTGCTACTGTTAGGTGGATTTGTAATTGGTTGACCAACCGAACCCAAAGGGTGCTCACTAATGGCTGCTTTTAATCCCAGAAAGGACTAGTGGGGTGCCACAGGGTTCTGTCCTGGGCCCAATGCTATTCAACATCTTCATCAATGACTTTAATGAAGGAATAGAGGGCATGCTGGTCAAATTTGCAGATGACACTAAATTGGCAGGGGTTGCTAATACGCCAGAGGACAGGATCAAAATTCAGAACGACCTTAACAGATTGGAGAGCTCAGACAAAGCTAACAAAATGAACTTCAAAAGAGAGAAATGTAAGGTCCTTAGATGATTAGACAGAAAAAATGGAATGCACAAATTTAGGATGGGGGATACGTGGCTGGATAACTGTACGTGTGAAAAGGATCTGGGATCTAGGAGTTTTGGTGGACCACAAGCTGAACATAAGTCAGCAGTGTGATGCGGCAGCCAAGCAAGACAATGTGATTCTTGGTTGCATCAATAGGAGTGTGGTGTCTAGATCGAGGGAGGTAATGGTACCACTCTATTCTAATTTGGTTAGACCTCACCTGGAATACTGTGTTCAGCCTGAGCACCTCAATTCAAGAAGGATATTGACAAGCTGGAACGTGTCCAGAGGAGGGCAACCAAAATTGTGAAGGGTCTGAAAGCCATGCCCTATGAGGAATGGCTTAGGGAGCTGGGTATGTTTAGTCTGCAGAAGAGAAGGTTAAGAGGGACATGAAAGCCATGTTTAAATATTTGAAAGGATGTCATGTTGAGGAGGGAGTGGGCTTGTTTTCCACTGCTCCAGAGACTAGGACAAGGAGCAATGGATTCAAACTATGGAAAAAGAGATTCCACCTAAACCTCAGGAAGAACTTCCTGATGGTCAGAGCTGTCCGGCAGTGGAATATGCTGCCCGGACTGTGGTGGAGTCTCCTTCTTTGGAGGTTTTTAAGCAGAGGCTGGATGGCCATCTGTTGGGAGCGCTTTGATGTGGGTTCCTGCATTGCAAAGGGTTGGACTGGATGGCTTCTCTGGTCTCTTCCAGCTCTGTGATTCTATGATTCTATAACTGCTGCTTGGAATCACAAACTGGTGTAATCACAAACACTTATATGCCAAACCTTATGGATTTGAGGTTCCCAACCTCACTAAATGTTCTACTGGCTCCCTAATGGAACAAACGCCCATCATAGCATATAGAGTGGTTATTCTGGGCTGCCAAATCTTAAGATGAGAAGGATGGTTTCTGTGGGCTTGACAGGTGAGGGCACAGAGATGGACACAATTGTATATGATATGCATATTCCCCCAGGCAAAGGAGGCAACAGGAGTAGTCGTCAGACTGGAGAATCTCCTGACCACAAGCAAGGCACTTTTTAAAGAGGCCTGTGGAGGTCATAAACCTGTGAACAGGAGAGGAAGAACAACTTCCAACAAACAGTGAACAGAAAATACAAAAGAAAAGCAATAAAATAAGGAATAAAAAATGTACCAGGAGCAGGTGTAGTATAGAGAAAGCAATGCTTCCACCAAAAGGAAAAACTAGCTCAAGAAATTTCTGAACAGGCAGCAGTGAGCACAGAATGATCCATATGAATGAGTCAAAAAGACCATAAAGAAAAACAAAAGGGAAACACTCCACCTGTCCAGCTACCAAAGGTCACCCACCACAGCTACCAATGTCATGTCTGACCCCCTAATCAGGCTTGAAAATGGATTGAAATGGACCGTGGTAATTAGTTTTATCTCAGAATTCTGGAGCTGCAGGGCCACCATACATTCTAGTACCTTGACCAAAAATGGAATGTTGGACATTGGCTGATAATTATCAATTACACCAGCGTTCAGAGAAGGCTTTTTCAGCAGCAACCTTACAAATGCATCCTTTAAGTGTGCGACAACCCTGCCTTTTTGTAAGGAGGCAATGACTACCCCCTTTGCCCACCCAGCCCATTCACCTCTGGTCCTTTTAATGAGCCAAGAAGGACAAGGATCTAGGCATATATGGTGGTTCTCACTTCCCTAAGTATCTTATCCATATCCTTGGGATACAAAAACTGAAAAGAATCCAGGAACAGCAGCTTGCTTGCTTGCTTTCTTTAATAGATCTCTGGCCATTCAAAAGAGCTCCATTGGATTGCTCTTGACAGATGCCATAGAATAGGCATTCAAGTAAGTTCTAGCCCATGTTTGGTCAGACTTGCTTTGAGTCTTCTGGCCGACACTGCTCTAATCTCCATATCGCTTGCATCATCACCAGGGATCGGATTTGGTTCGTCTCCATAAACCAAGATGCTTGGGAGAGATCTTATTTGTCCTGGTCATTTCACAATTCCAGAGGTCAACTAGAGCAAAAATGGACAAAATTCTCTAATGTTTTCAAGGATCAGGCAAGCGTAGGGGGTATGAAAAAGATGTGACCTGAATGGTTGCACTGGGGTCTGATCCACCTCCAGACCCTGGCAGTCTCCCAACCTTGTTTTAGAGGACTACCTTATTTCCTGTTTACCTGTTCAATGACTAGAGAAGGTGTCATTTATCCTCTCTGTCATTTCTCCCCCTCTTAATTAACATTTAAACCTATTATTAAAATGCCATTGACTTAAGTTATAATTAGGAATGTGCAGACTATTTTTACTATGTACTTAAGAGATAATGGGGTGAAAGCAATATGATATATTACTTAGTTTGTTTAACCCACTATTCATTCACTAAGAACACAAAACTTATAGTACTATTTTAATTTGTGGAACTCAATTTGGCTGAAAGATTGTAACCTACTACCCTGATATCTACAAATTAACATGCAAATTCATGATCAAGAGCTATTAAAGTTACAAAGATATACAATACATTGCCTGTTGAGCACTAACAAGAAATAGCAGAATGTCTAGAATAAAAACAATGTGAATGAGTGGCACTACATAAAATGTATTGTATTTCTAGAAATTATTAAACCTTGTATAAACTTTAATTACCCACCAGAAGCATTCATACCATAACATTTAATTCCCCTATGTAAACTATGTGGCTAATCAACAGATGCAACATTTTAATTAATGTCAGTGAGAGAATATAGTCAGTGATACTGGTGCTATCCTTAGATAAAAAACACAAAACATGCACATAACACTGTAATAACGTGATTGATTGAAGCCTACAGTTGTTAAGCACTATCTGGCATTTATGCTCTGCTTGTTCAGCTGTATCAGGTAATCAGCTTCACTGCTTGACAAGGCATTATTCTGCAGGAACACTGGAAGAAAACCATCTCTTTAAGATTATATAGCAGCAGACTACAGTTTTGAAGCTAGCAATGCTTGCTAATTAGCAATCTACATAGACCCAGGATGTTGTTTAGCATTTTAGTTCTGAAACTTTATGATGTTAACTATTTTTAGCAATAAGATCCATATTCTAAGTTATGTTTCAGGGGAATGCTCTGTACAGGAAAGATATTCAAATTACTTGTTGATAAAGCCTGAATAAAAAGAGCGTTAGAAACAAACATCTGCACGATCTGTAAATATCCTTTTAATATTCATATGACTATTCGCACTGGAAGGTGACTACAAGCAAAACTATAACTGTAACTGTAGAGAGCTGGCCCTTTACTTCAGCTCAGATATCTTAATTAATGATTACAAACAATTATGGTATGTATAACAGATTATTTCTTGCAATAACAAGGGCAGAAAAATAAGGTAACAATAGGTAACATTATTAACTTTTTTTTTTCTTGTGCCATGAGTATTTTTTTTTCCTGGGGGCAGGGCCTTAAATAATTTCTTGGGACATTTTTGTAGGATTTTATTTTTAAAAAAGTTTTATTTTTAAAAAATTTTTTTAAAAAGAAACTAACATAATAACAAAACCTCATAAATAATACAATAAAGAAGCAAGTGAGTAACATAATGGGAAGAAGTCTCATCATATAAACAGTAATTATATACCAACAGCTCTTATACCATTATATCACAACAGAAGTAACTGACCTAACTGACCTATGAAGAAAAAACAGATGGCTATGGCAGAGAAGTAGTATGATGTAGTAGTTTGACAGTTGGACTTTGACGACAATCCTGGATTACAGTCCCCTAGTTAGAGTCCCCACTCAGCTATGGAAACCCAATGGATGACCTTGGACATATCACACACTCTCAGCCCCAGAAAACCCCATGATAGGTTCATCTTAGGGTCACCATAAGTTTGAAACAACTTGAAGGCACACAGCAACAACAACTGCAGAATAAATCTCTTCTTGAAACTACTCCTCAGAATAAGCTAATATTTCAAACAATCTTAAATAATATTTGTAAGTCTAATGTTGAGAATTGTTTGGCTTGAATTTTGGTTTTTGTAACTTCCTATAGAATTAACACTTGACAATCATTAACTGTGATATTAACTGGCATTTTAGACACTCTGAGCTCATCAAACAACCTTGCTTTAGAATTGTTTATTCTGTTCTGCTTCTGTTTATAATCAGTATGTACAAGTAAAGGACTCTTGAAACACCGCTAATATCATTGAGAATGACCTCGGATGTAACAGGGTCTTGTAGACTCGGGAAATTAAGGGTAGAATGTAACAGTTGTACAAGCTGTGACTCTGTTAACGCTGATGCATGAATCTTTTCTTTCTTGTAGGCATTCTTTAATATAATTCTTTAATATAAACATAAAAATAGTATAAGAAGGGAAGCCCGAAAGAATAAATCATCCTTTTGCGGTCATCACTATTAGCAACTGCTAGAACGATTCTTTGGCCAAAGTTGTCTGTCTGTCTGTCTGTCTGTCTCTTTCTTTCTTTCTTTCTTTCTTTCTTTCCTTCTCTTTTCTACTTTCCTATCTTGTGTTTGGGGGTTCAAGTCAGCCCCATGTTCCATCTGGGTATACGGTGAGGTCTGGTTTGTTTATCCACCCTAACAGAATGAATACAATGGTACAAATGGTGGGATGGAACAGGCGTAGTTTTACACTTTACTGAATCACTGTTTGTTAAGAATCAGGAAAATGAAACCCATGGTACTCCTAGAGGGTTGTGGTGGCATTTTTGTTTTCATATTTTAGCCTCAGCCTCTGGCTCTTTCCGGCCCAGGATTTTTTTCCTCCAAAACTGGAAGTGAGTTCCTGGTTACTTTCTAATACAAAAGAGGCCTCCAGAAAAGGTCAGAAATATGGTAACATTATCTTCTACATTCTATATAATCCAGCGAAGACTAACTACAACCACAAGATCTTGGACAGTCGCTCACCACTGCTTTGTGAATAAGCAGGGATTTGAACATGGGTCTTCGCGTTTGATGCCTAGCATTCTGTTGCACTATTTTGGCAATTTCAGATCTATGCTTACTGTGTATGTAGTGTCAAACTTGAAACACAATGGCAGAAAAACAATGCAACGACTAGTGTGCTTAATTTGCCTAGTAAGAAAATTTGCATAATGTAAAAAATGTCATTATAGGAAATTTGAAAAGTCATATATTATACAATATCCCAGTAATATACAACGTTTGCCAGATTTGGGAAACTAGGTTATGGTAACTACTTATCTACCTATCTGATTAAGCAAACATTGCATTGAGGAGAAGGACTTCCCCTCCCCCAATATGTACAGATCTTCAGTTGAATCTTGGCCATTGATTATCTTGACCACAATCCCTCTTCTTTTGTCTGGGGGCAGTGACCTAGCTTAGGGGTTCAGGAGGAATGTTGGGACAGGTGTGTCCCTCACCTACAGTCTTCACTGCTTGAGACAACCACCTCATACTGCCTAATAATAAAGCTAGCCTAGAAAGTCTGGTGAAGAACTATCCTCCCCCACTTTTTATTCTAGGCTGGGAGACAGTAAATAGGGGAACAACTAAATGAGGAAGAAAGTTGTCAGACCTGTTGTGAGTGATATTGAATGGGTGGGTCACACCTTGATACATAAGAGAGAGAATTTGAAAGCATGAGGTTCATGAAAGGAAAGAATAATAGGATGAATGAACTGGCGTACAAGTAGCAGCCCTCATACTTTCCCACTTCTCTCTATATAGCAGTCCTATACTGCTAGTTGTATTAATACAAACTGTGTAAATTTTATACAATTTGCTAAAAGTAATAGTAGTAGTTGTTATCATCTTTATTTATATCCTGCTTTTTGCCCAACCTTGGGCCTCAAAATGGCTTGCATATTGAAACACAATTTAAAAAAATATAAATAATATATATTAGCACAGAATTAAACTATAAAAGAGTAAAAACAACCAAAAAATCATTATAATTAAAAGTTGTGCAATTTGTGAAGGCATACAGATTCCTGCATAGAAAAACCAAAGGCAGTGTTTCTGAATGTTTTGTTTTTTTTGTTTTTTTTTGCACACACATACACCACCCCCTAAAAGTATAATTGCATGGGAATCAGTGTACGGGCATACCTCAGTTAACAAAGCCTCTGACAAAGCAGCTCCTTTTTACAAAGTCCCCTCTGCCTTGTTTTCTGTCTAGTTGGAAGAGTTTGTTTTTTTTTCTTTTGATTTTGCAGCATTGGCATTTTGAGGATGGAGAAAAGCTGGAGAAAGACAGACTTTCCATGCTGGTTTGCAGCAGCACGTCTGCAGTAAACAATGCCATAAAGGGAAAGAATGCAATTTTATTCTAGTTGATCTTACTATAACTGTGTGTGCTTACTTTCAACAGGCAAAGCAAACAGTTGCCTCCAAAATCACTTACTGAACATGTTTGAAGAACAAAAGAGTAAGAAAAGGGAAAAGCAGATTAAACTTGCTTCACTGGTTACCCTGGCAGGCTGAAAAAGCCTAGATCTATAATTTTTGCCACCAAAAAGGAATTCATAAGAAACATGGAGGCTGTTGAAAGAACAGAATATTCAAAATGTTTTTGCTAATTTATGCAAGACTTATCTGACCTGGTAGTTTCGTTTCACATGTGCATAATATTAGTTTTGAATAAAAAGTTTGCTGAAACCTGCTGAAGTGCTCTTCTTTTCTGTGGTATAGGAACCCATCCCTACTATTTCTATTTTATTTCTACCTCTGGTATCAAAGTTTCTGTTTAACAAGTAAAGAAGTAAAACCAAGGAATGCATATACTTTGTTAAATGAGCTACACCTGTACTTTTCACAACATACATGGTGAGTCTCCAAAAACAGGCTTTCTGTTCAAGAAAACCTCATTTATTTTTGTGCAAAAGAATTTTCTCAAAGACTCAAAATGTGAAGAATCCTGTGAATAGTTTTCATAGCATGGTGTCTGAAGTGGCAACACACTTTAAAAACAAAACAAAACAAGGATGAGGACGTTAATGAATATTGTTCACATATCTTGTCTGAAACTTATCTGTTAATTACAGAAGAGAATTAAAACTAAAAAAACCACTATATAATGTCAGAAGCACTACTGACATAAAACAAAAACAGGAGAGGGAGATTTCACGGTACCTTTGGATGGAATGATTTTTAGTACCTTGGTAAGTGCCAGTGCCAAAGCTTTGGGCTCTTGCTGCTGTCCAAACAAGCTGTCAATCGTGTTTTGTAGATGCTTAAAGGATGTGTAAACTAGACCAGGTACCTACACAGTCTGCTCCTTCTCTTTGGGACAGAAAGAAGCTCGTGTGCCATTCTAAACAGAAAATGCCTGTTCCTAAGCAATAGGGAGGAAAAAGAAAGTAGATTTGAAGCTTCTGACTGGTGCCCCAGGAACATTACCCATCCCACTGATGAGGAGGGCATGAATAACTTGATTCTCACCAGTAGGAGAGGAAAGAAGAAGAAAACCACTTTGTAGAAAGCAGCAGGAATAATGGCTAGCATGTCAAGCTAAAAGCTTTGGCTGTGACTCATTTAAATTGGGGATTCTCCTTCAGAAAGACAGTCATGAGTTGGACATGTACAACTATTCTATGTCTCATTCCTCTTAGAAATAAGAAAAGGGCAAGACAGTAGCCTTTTGGTTCAGTTCCCAGTTCCAGCAAAACCATGAAACCTGCTAGTCAGAATACTCTTTCCTTCTACCCTACTGCAATTCTAGAAGGCATCATTGCTCTGCTTTGGAACGACCACAAAAAGAAAAGTGATTGTGTGTGTGCACGCATATGTGTGTACCAAGGAAAGGGAAATGCAGCAATGATGTTTGATGTGTGTTCGGGCAAAAGGGAGGAACAGAGAAGAGGTACACTTTTAAGGGTGAAGATTTCCAGGAAAATATTCTGATTTTGGCACTTGTACTTAAAGGAGAGTTTTTAATCTTTATCATTTTTTTTCAAATCCCCATAACTATTTGTTTGTATGTGTCACAGTCTGTCATCTTTCCAGCCCACAGTGGTCAACTCAAGCCCTCTCCCAACAAGGAATGGGAGTACAATGGACGATGTGCAGAAAAGTTCTTATCAAGACTTGATTTATTATGTCCAGAATATTAGTGTGCATTCCCACATTAGATTTATCTTCTGGTTGTTATCATGGTGATCATTAGTACTGCAAAAATATATAACAACAGTGCCCAAAGGCTCAGCTCATTATCAGGGCTAGGCATTGTACAGACACATAGTTACAGACAGCTCCTGCCCCAAAGGGCTACAATTCACTATACTATCTCCAATGCCTGTCATCTAAGACACGTGGGTTTTATCACTACTGATTCTTCTCCCAGGCTTCCAATTTATATTTCCCAACCTCCCTTATTTCTACCGAATCTGCAATCTGTGAACATTGTCCACCTTATTTCTACACACAGATCTCTGCTTTCATACTTCTATTTTTTTTTTTTTTACTTTAAATAAGAAAATGGATATTCATATTAAAGTCATGACACAGCAGCTCCTCTGTGGGGGCTATTTTCATTTTTATACAGAATCACTAAAGATTTTTTAGATCCCTTTAAAAAGCACTGTTGTTTTTAAAACTATCCAAAGAAAAATACATTGTCTCATCGCACTGAATACCTGTCTAGAAAAAACAGAAGCCAAGGGGCTGACAACAGGATTGGGATAGCCTGAGTGTTTGAAATCCAGAATGCAAGGGAGAATTGAAAATGTGGAATGACAGAATTACAGATTTTGTAATGAGCACAGTAATTAGAGAAGTGGTGCCAATACCATCACAACAGAACATTAGAAAGTTGGCTCAAGATTCGGCCCTAGTTTTTCTCTCTCAAGTAACATCCTCCCTTACATGCAGGGAGAAAAATCTATCCTTGTCCAGTGACAGGCTCAAAGTCTATTCAACAGATCTTAACCTGTAAATGTTGTTTGAAAAATCCTGATATAAATAGATTTCAAGATTCCTTAGCGTAGTCAACAGTGCCTGTATAAATCAGAATCTAGACTAAAAGGCTGTGTGACCTAAAGTTCTCTGGGTTCTACGTGGCATTACAGCCTGTAGTGCAATTCCTACAAGACCCAAATTCATACTGTGGTAATGTCTTTACTAGGCCAAGCAAACAATGTGGCACACTTTCAAAACCATCAAGCAAGGATTTTTTTAAAAAAAAAAAAAGGGAAGCAGAGGAAAGTGGGGAGTATGATAACATGCATTTTGCCTTAAGACGGATTGGTGAGAAAGAGTTTGCAGACTATCAAAATGGCTCCTAAGACTCACTGGGATCAAGATAAGCATAAAAGAAAGGATACATAATTTGACTAGGGTAGTAAAATAATAGTACTTTCCTGTGTCAAATGGATGAAGCAACTGGGGAATCTGAACTGATGTACAGTCGATTTTCCATATCCACAGATTCTGTATCCACAAATTCAATCAACCATGGCTTAAAAATATTTTAAAAAATTCAAAAAGCAAATTTTGATTTTGTCATTTTACATACGGGACACCATTTTACTACACACAATGGGATTACAGCATTCACACATTTTGGTATCCATTGGGCTCCTGAAACCAAATCCTAGTGGATACCAAGGGCCCACTGTACATGCTAAACTCCACACTTGATGGACGTATCTGCTCATGATCCTAGGGGAGATGTCCGGAAGCTTAACTGAACACCCTCATATGGGAGGAACAAATCACTAATTAATTAAGAATTTACTAACACATTCAAAAATAGCAAGGTAATTTTTTGTAGCACAATCTGGTATATCTTTCTAAATACAGGAATACTTCAGTTAATGAAGGAATAGTGATTCTAAGCATTACTTTATTAACAAAAACTTGGTACCACAGGCAGAAATAACATAGAAAGAATAGAGATAGGTTCCTATACTACAACAAAGAAGGGTAGATGATCATGTTTCAGCAAATTTTTTATTGCAAGCTAACAAAATGCACATGTGAAATGAAACAACCCAGTTAGGTAAGCCTGCATAAGTAGGCAGAAACACTGTAACTTCCAGAGACTACTTGAAGGTTTCTTCCAAAACAGATCCACGACTGACTTTTTCTTGCATCAGTTTCTACTTTTGTAAAGATTTCCATGCAAGTGGCCAAATACAGAAATCTATCTTTTTAACATGCTGACAATAGCTTGTAGGCAAGCCTACCTGCTCTCTGCTTTTCTTTCTGTTTTGTTGTTTATGTATTCTCAGTATGGAACTCTGGAGGCTAATGCTATTTACCTTGCATGCTGTAGACAGGCACACACAGCTACAGTAGAATCCCATTCTTTACGAGCTCAGGCTTTACTGCATTAGTTCTGCAGACACTCTGCTGCAACCCAACGAAGAAAGTTGTGTCTCCAGTCCTCTTTCACCATTCTCTCAATGCCAGTGTTGCTAAAAAATATCCAGCCAGAGGACAAGCATGAAAGAAGAGAGGCTATGTGGGTATAAAAATACTTTGTAAAAAAGGAAGTGTACTGTCAGAGGCTTTGTTAAATGAGGCATACCTCAGGTATACCTGAGATTCCAGCACTTACTAAAGTACATAAATTCCTCAGTGCTGCTGTAATGAGACCCATTACAACTAGGATACAAACAGTTACTGGTGACTGTAGAATTGTTTGAGCATTCATATTCCTAGAACGGATAGAACAAATAAAACTAGTTTCTAGTTGACAACTAATAGTTAAATTGCCATACCTCAATTTTTGTACCCAATGTACTTGCTGTGCTTTTGATCATATACAAAATTAAAGTACCAAGCCCTAGAGGAGGGAGCCATATGAAACCTGGGTTGGTCACAGTACAATGTAAGGTAAGACATATTAATATTCAGTATGCTGCTGCTACTCCAATTCTTATACAACTTTTCAGTTTCATTTTGTAGAAGCTAAGCTGGGAAAAGTTGTCAGATGCCTCTGGGACAAAGGATGAGGAAAGAATCAGCAAAATGTGGGTGGAGGAACTGAAGACATAGAACGGTGAGGGGGCACTGGAAAGGAGATTTTTCAAAAACCCTAAAGATAAAAAATAGAGTGGGTGGAAGAAGAGAACAAGACTTAGGGCTTTTCCAGCTGCTAGCTTACCTGGCAATGAGAATCAACAAAAGAAAAGAAAAGTACTATAAGTCAGGTGTTTGGCGTTTCTGGTGCTGATTTGATTGTTGCGATTGTCTTTTTTTCTAATTCTGCTTGGCCAAAGGCTAGTAGCAATCTGCAGGCAAACTGCTTCAGCTGATTTTTAGTTTATGGCTACCTAGCATGCTGCTAGGCTGATATCAGTGTGCAGATCATCCACAAATTCACTACAGGTGCTTCAGGAATACAGTATGTGAAAAAGTGCTTCAATAAACTGGATGATCTTACATATAAAGATCAAAATTTGTTTGCCTGTCTCAGGCAAAGACCTCATATAATTGGCTGTGTCAGGAGAAGATGTCATATGATTGGCTGCCTAAGAAGATTCTATGGAATCCTGGGGTTTGCAGTTTAGGGGGGAGGTCTTTAGAATTCTCAGCCAGAGAGCTCTAGGACCTCAGTCATCTGTGTCTGTCTTGAATAGGCTGGTTGCTATGGAGATGAGGCCTAGCAGCAAGGAGGAGAGCAGTGTATTTCCTCAGGAACTTAACCTCTGCATGTTAATAACTCTGAATACAGATTGGATTGGGGAATATGGGGAAAAGTTACAAGTACCGGGCAAGACAGTTTGGGGGATTAGAGACACCAGTTCTCAAATCTTTCTGACAAGTATTACCTACATGAAAATAAAATCTTGGGCAAAGCTGGGTATATACACTAGTATATTACAACAATATTTATTACTTAGTACTCCAAATAAGCAAAACAGTGAAGTAAGAGAACAAAAATAAAAACAAGGATCACTTCTGGCAAAAAACTCAGGGCGCAACCTCCCCTCAACAGAGGCCACCATAGGCAGTACCAAATCTTTACAGATAAAGTGATTTATTTGTAGGCTGGGCACAAGCCCATACATGGAAAAAGCATTTCCTCACTGTCAATTGACTTTGCAACATAGTAATACTCATTAGAATAAACTCAACGGTCCACAATTACATTTTCCAGAAAAATATTATACATAGGGGAAGGGGGGTTGGAAGTCAACAAAGGTCACATGAAAGGGATGAACTACTGGAAAATATGCCCCCCCTTTTTTTTGTAACAGAAGACATAGATTAGTACTAATTTAAATGAATAACAATAAATGCCAAAAAACAGGTAATCAAAGCTGTATTTTACATAATCTGTACATCTAATAAGATCCTGTTTTCTGTTTCCCAGAAGTCTGTGTGGTTCCTGGAACTCTGGGAAAGGAAAACCTGCCAATTGGGGTCTACCTGTAAGCTGGTATGAGACAAAAGAGATTCCACTTGGATCTGGACTCTACCTAGAAGCCAGTCTCCCCTCATCAGTCAGCATGGAGCTTCACCCCCACCCTCCGTCTTTTTTCCTCTTCACAGCTTTGTGAATTTGTTTCTGGCACAGGTGAATCTTTACTTTGGAGAGTTTTTAATACAGGATCCTGATCCCATGGAGTTAGACAAAGCCTGTCTGCCTGTCAGACTCAGTGATGGGTCACCTTATGAGACCTTGGGAGTGTGATCAACCCAGGCCATACCCCATCCCCACATGGCAGGGGAACCATTCTGTGAATTCTGCCTATGTAGAAGTATACCCATTAGTTGGCTGAGCTGGTCTCCATACGCAGCAGGTGAGCTGGGATGCATCCCATCAATCAGCAAGCAAGTCACCAAATGCCTAGAATTTTGATGCATGTTGGGGCCAAGCCTCTACAGCTGTAACCAATAAAAGCTGGGGCCTGTTTACTGCCAGCAAATGCAGACTGGTTTGTGTCACCACTGCTAAGCAGAGCCTCAGTTGTTGTTGTTGAGCACAAAAGGCACACCCAAAGCCTCAAATTATGGTCAGTTCACATATGAATAAAGTGATGGTTTGGGATTACACAACCAAGCTTTAAGACTGCCTGCTCCCCTTACATACTACAACTGAATAACTGACTATTGAAATGTTAGGGTATATAGGCAGTTTCCCTGTACACACCGCAGCCCTGATTTTTTTTTTTTTGGCCAGGGTGGGGGCGGTCTGGAAAAAACTCCTTTATGTTTGATCTCTCAACAAGAAAGTAATCCTAAGACATTTCCATCTTAGAGGTAAGTCCTTCCCTCAACCGAATGCTGGAGAGGAGATGGACAAATTGCTCCCAAAGCATTTACAGGCTGTGGGAGGGGAAGTCTGGGGTATTTTTGTTGTTGTTTTTTTAAACCAAGGACAGTCTAAGAGGGTTGGGGCTACATTTTGTTCACCTGTTTTAGATACACGATGAATGATGCCTGGTTACACAATGGTTGTCTAGATAGCATCTATTTGGGAAGATGACTGTCAGTTATATATTTCATTTTCTCTTAGATCTCTTAGAGATCTTTTAGGTTAGAGCTTCTTGGTGGCTTGCAAATCTAAGGATATTCCTGGTGCATGTGGGAGTTGCTATATATATGAATCATTGTTGACATTGTAATCATCCAGGATGTTGGTATCAATTGGACAGATGTTGCTATCAACTGGACACTGACAATTCCACACATGTCAATGTAAAGCACTGCACCATTGATGGTGGAGGCCTCGAAGAGACTCCAGCAGAAGCTGTGTACAGTGTACTGTTTTTGGCAAGAAGCAAGGCAGGCTATTGATATGCCCCATCAAGCAGGCTTTGATTTATGATGACTCTATGAATGCAAGACCTCCAAGATATCCTATTATTAACTGCCTTACTAGAGTGTTGCAAACTCAGGGCTGTGTTATCCTTTCCTGAATCAATCCATCTATAATGTGCTCTTCTTCTTGTTTTCTAGTGCCATCAACTTTACTATTACTGCTAACTCGCATGATTCATGATATGTTCAAAATGCAATAGGCTCAGTTTATATGTTCACTTTTCGTGAGAATTCAGGTTCGACTTGCTTTTGGACTCATCTGTAGAACTCTCCTCTAGCATTTCAAATAAATTGATTCCCCACCCTGGTAAGCTTTCTTCACTGTCCAGCTTTCACATCCATCCACAGAAATCAGAAATAGTATCGCATGGATGATTTTGACTGTGGTATTCAGTGATATACTTCTTATACTTGAGTACCTTGTCCTTCATAGCTTCCTTTATTCTTTCATAGCTGCCCTTAGTCTTCTTTTGATTTCCTGCCTATAGTCTCTGTTTTCATCGACTGAGGCTGAATTCACACAGGCTTAATAATGCATCCTTACCTTGATCCCAGTTCTGTTGGAATACACAATGTTTCCCTCATTCCAGTGTGAAAATACTTCTTTTCAATGCCTGAGGGCTTGAAGGTGATTTTTTTAAAAAATCCAGTTTACTCCACTTTTGGGGGGAAGAACCAATTTTTTTAAAAACATGTGGTTTGACTTCCAAATTGGAAGTTGACTTCCAAATTGCAGTTGAATTGAAGATGGGGGATAGGGGAGGGTGGAGCCAGACTGGTGGGTGGTCACCTAGGTCAAGTGTTCCTCTAGGTTACCTGATCAGTATTGTCATGGAAGGGTAGCTCCCTTGTTTGTATTGCTTATTTTTTTGGATTTGGTATTTTTATGTGAACCTTCACATACACAGTGTTGCAGGCATTTGCGGCTCAACATTTCACTTCCTCTTGCTCTACCAGTTTTACTTTATAGAAGCGGACGTGGGCAATCAGAATGATGGGATAAAGAGAAAGGCTATGTGACTAAGTAACTACGCAAATATGCACATGCATGATGAGAATTAAAAAAAAAAAACCCACAGCTGCTCTGGTTGTGTGACCAGTCATAAACCAATAATGGCAAACACCCCCTTGTAGTTATGTGTCTGGGGGTTCCATGTGGCTTTCTGAACTGATTTCAGTTTGGATTAAAACAAGTATGTGTGGCAGTAAAGGGGTGAAACCAGGGCAGAAATACTACATAGTGGAGCCAGAATACAGCCTTCAAGCAGACTGAGCCTGAGACAAGACACAGGAAAATCCTTAACAATGTTGATGGCTTTATCATTCACTTTAAAGTTACATCATCTTTTGTGTTTATTTTTTGTTTTCTTAATATTCAGCTTTTGCACTTTGTTTCTTAACTTTCATCAGTAGTTGTTCCAAGTCTTTTTATTTTCTATTAGTAAAATGGTGTCATCTACATGTCTTAAATTATTGAAATGTCTTCCTTCCAAGTATACTTCCACTTTATGTATAATATGTTCTGAGTATAAATCAAACAAGTGATAAAAATGTAGCCCTGCCTTACCCCCTTGCTAAATGGAAGCCACTGTTTCTCCATATTCTCACCTGACAGTGATCTTTTGTTCAGAGTACAGAGTACAACAGTGGTATTCAAAGTGGTAGTCCCTCGACCAGTGCTCATCCCTGAGCTATTAGCTGCCAGCCCCGAGCAACTTTCTAGAATAGTAAGAATTCTACCCAAGAGGCACTAATATAGGGACAGTATCTGGCAAACTTGGGAAAAAACAACAACTGGCAACCCCCCTCCCCCGGATAGTCCACAAAGGGCTGGAAGACAGGTCAATCAAATATTGTGGCACACTCATTTCTTTTGCAGCAATTCATAGTTTTTCATATACATGTACTGTTCTTAAATGTACCTTAATTTTTTTTTACTTTGGTTTACATTACTTAAAAATATTACTACTAGTTTTTATGAATATTTTTGAATGAGTGTTTTAGTGTACTTTGAGTGACACAGTAGAGTAGAGGTCAAGCAAAACTTTAACAGTAAAGATCACATTCAGCCATCTATCTGGTCTGATAACTAATTCTGAAAGGTAGAAATTTCACTGTACACAAGCATACTGCTACAGCCATAGAGCCCCCTAGTGGCTTTCTGTGCTTCATTCACAGCCAGTGGAGCAAATGAGAAATTTTGTGACCAATTAAAATAAAAACGTGATTAGCATGACAGTGATTTTATTTCTGTAGAAATCTATATATTCCGTGTAAAAGATTTGATCAGATCAGTGCAGAGTGGCGAAAGCCTTAGTGAAACTGAAAAGATCTCATACTGTATTAGCAAAAATCTGGGCAGAAATAAGAAATTAATACCTCACCATTCAAGAGAAGGATGGTATGCAGAGAGATGGAAAGGGATTTAAAACAAAGATTGGAAACTTACTTTTAAAAAGCTATTAATTAGTGTTATAGGCCCAATACCTTACAAAGTAGTTAACTGCAATCATGATTAAAATTTTAAAAGTAAATAATAGTTTTCTCATTTCCTGACATAATTTAACTAGTTACTTCTACATTTTTTTAAAAAAAATCTAAATGCTACAAGCTGCTGGCGTGTAGTACAAAACATACTCTCTGTAATGTAAGCTGTATTTTTGTTGTTGGGAAAATGAATTTTGAACAACTAGTTATTTGTAAATAATTATTTACAAGCGCAGAGAAGACAGTGAGACGTGGGAGAAGGAAGAGAGATTCCAGGTAGAATTTCAGTTTATATGACCTCCTCTACCATAGAGAATCAAATTTGATTTCCTTAAAAGCAGAAATGGAGAACTCCAGTTCTTCTTTAGCTGCAACTTAGGTACCCTTCACCACTGGCTCTTCTGGCTAAGGCAGATGACTACTGCAGTCCAACAGCATTTGAAGGACCATATATTTCCACATCAACTATAAAGAAAGAGGCAATGACTCACAATCACATGCTACTTTACTGTAAGTTATGCATGACTTACCTGTGGCAGGAAACTGTGATCCTTCAGATGTTGCTGAGTTCCAACTCTTATCAGCCTCAGCCACCATGGCAAATAGTTGATGGTAGTTATAGTCAAAGAACATTGAGAAAACCACAGATTACAAATTCCTACTATATTCTGCAGAGAATCAACTGGTAAATTTTTCTGGACTGTACCTGTTTGGATTGCAGTTAGGGGACTGTGGATATTGATATGGCAAAAAAGATTATGAACAGACCTCATTACGCTATAGTAGAGGATAGCCCTTGACACTATCAGAATTACAAAACAGAGTCAGCCCTCCACATTTGCAGGTTTCACTTTTGAGGATTTGATTATTCATGGATTCTTTGCTGTCACCTCTGCCGCCTCCCTATGCCGTTTTTCATAGGGACTGCAAGTCTTGTGAGACTGAGAAACTGCGAACAAGGCTTATAAGTCCCTACTTAAAATGATGTGGGGCAGCATTGGAGGTGGCAGTAAGCCCCACCAGCCACCCACTTCTGCCCTGTGAAGGAACCTTGATGCCTCAAAGGAATCCATTGTGGGCTGAATATGGTGATCATACTTTTTTGTGCGTTAAATATGGTTTGATAAGGCCTAGAGTTATTCACAGTTTTTCCACTTTCACAGGGATCTTATGCAAACCCTAGCAAATGTGGAGGGATGGTTGTACTTCATAGCACTTGGAAACTGAGAAACAAAATAGAATAAAAGCACACAGTTCAGTTAGTTATCAGTGAGGTTTGAAAATGGTAGCTATTAAGCTTCTGCAATTGTGTGGATTTCAGTTCCCAAGAAAGGGGACACTAGGGATTATAGTAATCACAGGGCTAGTGCATGAAGCCAAAATGATCCTCAAAATTCTACAACAAAGATCTCTACCATATCTGGAGCAACAAATGTCAAATGTCCAAGCTGGGTTCAGGAAAGAAAGAGGTACTAGGAATCATATTGCAAACACAGATTGGATAAAGGAATTCATCAAAGAACTGCAGAAGAAAATCAGTCTATGCTTTACAGACTATAGCAA